>SNQJ01S0005841.1:36840-50004 GCA_010110895.2 Picea sitchensis | reverse complement strand
TGGAGGCAATTTTTCCCTTTAAATGTAAAATCCCTTCCCTTCATATGGCTATTGAACTTCTCACTGACACTACTCCCTTAGAGAAAATATTGGTAATGTTGGAGCATGCCAATGAAGACCACTGAGTTTCCCTACAAGCCATCAAAGTAATTGCGAAACACACCAAATCCCAATATGACTAAAAGATCCACCCTCGTGTCTTTCATGAAGGTGATCTAGTCCTAGTATATGACCAAACCCATAACATATTGGGCCGGGGAAAATTCAAACCATTATGGATGGATCCTTACATTTTTAAACAATGTCTAGGTAAGGGGGCATACCTCCTCAAGGGTCCTAAAAGGGAGCTTCTCCCTAACCCTCGTAATGCACTCCAACTTAAGAATTTTTACATGTGATAATCCTTCTACAACACCCGTGCATGTTATACATATATTATATAGTCTTTTTGCATCCCTTTTTGTAAAGCCTGCATCTCATTTGGTCTCTTATTGTGTCTTTCAAATGGACCCTTAATCCAACTGCTACCTTGGTTATGCCGATGGTGTGAACCGACACTGTAGGAATCTAGCCTCACCAACTTGGGCCTTGTTTACCCCTACGCATACCCTTTTCCACTTCAATGGTGTTTGCATTTGATCTGCCACCGATAACTAGGCCAAATATTAGGTGATTCCCTTGACCATTGCATCTATCACCTTCATGTTTGTCTCGATTCCTAGTTCCTCATCATGCAATTAATTTTTTTTTATCATGTGTGTAACCCAAGCCTCTTTTGAAAATATCTACAAGTTAAACATTTAGCGTGATCATTTGAATCAATTTCATTTAATCATGTTCCCAGAAGACAAAATAGCTTTGTAGATACCATTGCAAACAACATTCTAGATTTCCATTTAGCATATGCATATGTAAGAAGATAAAAATATGCATCCATGTAATCTAGCATGCACACACATCTGTACATAATCAAGCAACTACATACATAACATATCATGTATATATATCCATCATAATATAAAGTACAAAACATCACAAAGTTTTGTATAAGTTTGAGTCCACTATTCTACATATATCAGACATACATCTCATGCGAGTGGAACCATGTACCCCGACAAAATATCTCGAACCACCTAACCCATTGTCCTTTCCCTATGTAGAATAGAGTGCCACTTGGGTGGTGCCCTTATGTAAGGTACAACATAGTGGTCATCAAGTGTGTTCCACCTTTGCTCTGACACCCGATCAATAGGTTATCCAACCTATTTCTAATATCTTCCATTTCTCTCTCTATTGTTCCACCCTCCCGGACCTTGATGGTCCTGGATTAATAGAATAATCAATCCTCCTACATGTCGCCTGCCCCACCGACCTCACTAGTGTAATATATGCAAGTTGCATACAAAAATATTGTCAGTACCATATATTTAAACATCAGAATAAAATTAATAAACAGATAAAAAAAATACACATGATGTTAATTAACATTGAGACCCCATGCCAGACTAGCCAGCAAGGGTAACTCTCACTCCCATTTATAGTTTATGTCTGATTAAGGATAATCCTCAATCACCATAGGGATCTATCTCTAATGGGAAAATAAGTATACCCAGAAAAATTTCTGATCCCACCACCCCCTTCCCTCCTCAGTATCTGGCCACACCACTACATCTGGGGCTCCTATGGCCTCCCATCACATATGCAAAGGTGGGGGAAAAGTGTCAAAATAATCTAAAAAAAGAAGGTACACAATAATGTACCAAATAAATAGTCCCCCCCCTTATGCCCTCCTACAAGAGGATAGTTGGCACTTTAGTGTCATCAATGACATTTGGGCCCACCCAAAGTGGGTCTTAGTATGCACCCTCTCAACCAACATCATATGCCCACTATATACTTTATGTAATGAGGGACTCCCTAGTATGAAAATCACTAATGTCACCACAACTCATGTCTATAATCACTCAATATCCACCATCTGGATCATGGAGTCTCGAACCCTAACTCCAGGGATGCAGTTTCGACCAAGGAACTCCTCCAGCCACCTCCCATGAGGCAGTAGTTATTGTGTCTCTACAACCACACGAAACGAGGGAAACCCTATCAAAATGTTTTGGAAATATTGTTGTCATTGATATTAAAGACAAGCGGATCCTACAATATGGACAACATAAATATTACAAGCCTACAGATGTCCAAAATAAATATTGCAAGATGGATATTGTTGAAACTATTATATTTGGTCGGTTTGGATACCCTATCTTTGAAGGAAGTTTTACCCTACATACATAGCTCAAATGGGAGCATAATTTATATTGTTGGAAATATTATTTCGATACCTTTCCAACAATATATGGAATTCCTTATAACTCCCTAGGAATGAGGAGATATGAATTTTTTCGTTCGATAACCTAGCTAGAAAATTGATGTCGGCTCAACTAGTCTTTACAGGTCGTGTACAAGATCTAAACAGATTTGGGACAAGCTGCAATTTTTTTTATGAAGAGAGATCTAGTGAAGAGAGTTTCGATGATTGTTCCAACTGTGAATCATAGACAAAAGAGACACAATTTGTGAGGAATCTAAAAGGAGGACCTCAAAAATACCAAGGTAAGCTACCCTTCAAATGCTTTAAGTGTGGTAGAAAAGGAAAATTTTCTACTAAGTGTGCATATGCTCAAAGGGAAGATAGTGACGATGAAGAAGAATCTCTCTCCAAAACCATGGAAACAAATCTTTTTGATGAGGAAAATGAAGATAATCAGAAAGAAGAAACAGATTAAGAAGAAGAAGATCTTGAAGCAAATATTGTCAGTGCCCTAGAAAAAATAGAGAAGCTTAAGAAAAAGAAGCTTGAAATTTGGAAAGAGTACTTAATCTTAGATAATATTCCTAGTTTCCAAAGGTTACAATTCATCAAGACATGTCTTGGCTACGACAAAAAACAAAAGACCCCCGAGGGAGATGCAAGCATTAAAGTCACAAATCCATCGGGAAAGGAAAATGAAGAAAAGTCTAAATGCTATGCCAATATTCTCAAAGGTTCCATCAACAATGAAAGAAATAGTAGGAAAGGAAATGATGACCAATAGAAACCCGAGTCTTCTCACAAGAATAACAAGAATGGGTTCAAAATAGTTGTTCCACCAAGAAGGCCTTTCACAAACCGATACCAAAATCTCTTTCTTGGCTATTGTTTTTCTTGCAATAATTTTGGTCATAAGGCAATAGATTATAGAGATTATGCAAGAAGTGATGATGTGAGAGATAGAAATAGAAGTTCTTATAAAAGGATGACTATGTGATCAACAAAACCAGAAGTTCTAATGGGTTTGCTCACATAAACTACAAATCATTTTCTCCCCTACTTGATTACAATATTGAATGTTATAAGTGAAATAACTATGGGAACATAACACATTATTGTAGAAGAAGTATAGTCAGACCTCCTTGTAAGGTTCCCAATCCAAGATGCAAGGAAAATCATGGTTTTGGGTGTCTTTTAAACTTTTACTGGTTGTGGCATTTCTTCAAACACTTTGCTGATCTACTTGTTTACATGTGTTTACTTGCAGAATGGCCTCTTGATTTCGGCCTTAGGGTTTTAGTTGATGATTTATATGTGGGTTGCAGTAATAAACAAGAAGATACAATCATGGAACATACCTCAACCATATGCAAGATCAATAAGATGATAGACAAGCCAAAACACTGATGGCTGAGGAATCTGATTTGCATTCACAATAATGAAAAAGAACACACTTTCTGATAGAAGTCTGGGTGGAATGCACATAAGATGGCTAGAAGATAAGAGATGCTACAAAATTCTCCAATAGAGGACTACAATAAACCTCCAAAGGATGGATATCCAATGAGGCCAGTGCAAGGAAAGAGTAGATGCAGAGTATGAGTGCGAACCCCAATTTGGAAGATGCCCGCGATCTGAGTAAGACTAAAACCCTCAATAGTGCGGCCCTCTTGTCAAAGACCTCCAAATGCTCGCCAAAGATATCGAGCTGTGCCAGATGGGGTTAGTGGGAGATCCCCTCACGATATCTCAGATCAAAATATAGGGAAACTCCTTCAAATCTTTGAATCCCCAATGTGGCAGCGTCCTCCTAAAGACTCTCGAACCCTATGGTGCATTTTGATGGAGGAGGCCTCCAAAATGACACAGGCTTCGCTAGGCAATTGGTCGGGACAACACCAGAGTCATTGGTGAAGTCTGGGGATTATATTTGAAGTACCCCTCAAAGCTGAGTAGATCTGAGTATCTCAAAATTGCCTCCTTCTCTCCAATTCGTCCAATTCGTCCAATGCATCCAATAAATCAAATATCACATGAAACTCCTACGAAATTCCCTCACACTTGTAGGTAGATCCAGACTAGAAGCCATGGGAGGTGGTACATCTGAGACCAAGATTGGGACAATCTAGGTGGAATCTTTCACCATCGAATGGTCCCTCTCTAGGGTTTTGTTAAGTCAAAACCCTCAAAACCCTGAGATGGGCCCTCCAGCTAGAAGCCAGATATCCAAAGATAAACATACATGAATGAATGAGTAGAGGCCCTTGCCTTTCCTTTATGCGTTTTGGCTCACCTTGTCCCTCCAAGGTGACTTTCAATTTATTAATAATTAATTAATTAATTCGTCAAAAGCACAATTGAATAATTAACCTTTTTACCTCTGAAAACGCCTTATCTCTCCTTATGGCTTCACTGGCCACTGAAAGCCACTTATCACTATCATCCTGGCCGGGTGTTTGCTTTTCCCAATTCAATGACTATTACATTTGGTTTCTCCAAAGTAATGTACTTGAAATGACCTCTTGATTGAATTTAATTAACTTATAGCCCAAAATGGTCAAAATCATGGAAATGGATTTGGAATGCAGCGGAACCAAAGCCAACACAATGTGCGGAATGGATCCTGTGATGAAATATGATGAGAAATGCAAGATGGACCCCACAGTACTCTCAATGGCCATGTACTGGCTATAACATCCATCGGGCTACTCCGGTCATCATAAAACTCTGCACTGTGATGATGATGTCCCAAAATTGGGGACGATACGGGTCCTCCCTATTTAGAAATTGCTTGTCCTCAAGGAATAGCCAAATACACTCAACTAAAATCCCAGGATCCCATTTCCACTTGGTTGCAGTGAACCCATCCAAGATGGACATATACACTCGCCCCACGGGTCCCCATGAGTCCTTGAGCATGGCCAGGGCATAACCACAGAAATATACCAACTCAGAGAGTCTCCTAAGCATGACACATGGCTATGGAATGAATGCATCCTCAATTTGTTCTCTACCAAGATCCATGCAACCTCCATCAACTGCACATCGCGTGCCAGTAGAGTCTTTGCCAAGAGACCTCTGTGAGAAACCCTCAAGTGATGCACTCCTCTCAACCCTAAAGCTCAATGGAAAGTTAGAACAGCTTCATTTTGCAAGGTCCCACTTTCATATCAGTGTTAAAGTACCCAACCTTGCAATCCACAGATTTCATGCTAACCTACATTAGAATCACCACCTTTAGCCCTACACTACTCGACCATTTGTTTCCCCACATACATCTTGAATCTCCTCTTAAGGTCCTCCGGTGGAAATACTGTGGCCATTGGACCCTCTTTGTCCGGCTATCCAATAAGACACCTGCAGAAGAGTAGCTGTCAGGCAAATGCTCCGGCTATCATGATGATCAGGGAGAAAATGTCTCGCATGGGACAAAAATTGCCTGCTTGAGGCCTCCAAATAGCCCAAGGTGGGTGTGTGACTCTGGCTGTATGGGTCAATATGAACATCTTTTCAACAAAAGCAGGACTCGGATCCCATGGAAAGCTTGGAATTTTATCACTTCCAGGTTCGTGAACATCCTATGTTAGACTGATCATTCTTAAAATCCCTCGTACTCATCCTGTGATTATTTGTATCTTGTGTCGACCTGCATTTGTACGTATCAAATACAAGCCCTTGTGATGCTCATCATCACACACAAGGCCTCATTATGCGCTTATGCTGGCCCTGCTTGTCCTGCTTTGTATGTTGTGCATATGTCATGTTGTTTCAGCTAACCACTCTCTATCATCTCCCATGAAATTTTGATCTTGAGGTGACCTCTCACTTGTATATTGGTTGCTTTGCCAAAGGAAGGGGGCATATACATGCTCCCCGAAGTGTGTCTCCTCCCTGTACATCAATACACCCCTCTGGATATCACTGTAAACCTCTGCATGTTTCTGTGAGTCATCAATCACCCTTGTATGCTCCTGCATACTCATGTAATCTACCGTATACTCCTACAACATCATGGATCTTGGGTGTACTACTAGATCAACCTCTACTTGAAGGTCAAATCCCTCTGGGACATAGGGTGGAAGTATCATCAAAATTGCCCCTAGCTTTGGAGCCCCCCATGTGTAGGTGAGTCCCTGACTGTCTCAACGATCCTCTCATGCACCCCAAACCCGTTACTCTCCATGCCATGTGATACTGTACTTCTCCGAGGCTCCACTCGCCATTTGTTGCTCCTGCTGGTCCTTAACATCCTCCGGTAGATGATGTATCTGGTGTTACCCAGGGTAGGTGGAGTGTGGATCTATAGCCAAGAGATCTCCTCAGGAGATCACTTTTGAATCCCTAGACTCTAATTATTTAGAGGGACATTATAGTGCCTCTCAAGAATCTCGAGTACTCTCAACTCTGAGGTGAAGTCGGTTCATCTCAATTCACTTCCCTCGAGGCTCAGGTGTCGTCTCACCAATCCTCGGTGGTGAGGTCACAAATGCGTCAACAACTGTTGGAGGTTGGACCTCATCACAAACATTCTCTCTAAGAGTGGCAGATATCTATGGAAAATGCCTCCACTGGCGGAACTATCATGTGCCATTGATGCCCTCCAACAACAATTAGCCATCAATGCATGCATGTCATAGTAGGTGGGTGCGCCCATGATCATGTCACTCATAGAGATGCCAAACATCTGCATCAAGTTTTGTGACTCTGATCACTTAGTCATGTTGAGGTGCCACCTCCCATCTCTCACTGCTTCTCAGTCATCTTCTGGGAGTCCTCAGCCTCACTCAGTCTCCTAATCCTCTGTCTCTGGATCATCTCAGATGTGTCTGGTCTCTGAATCATCTGATGTCTCCCTCAAATCCTCAGGACCAAACCTAGAGTAGGTGCCCCATCAACATGTCCAGCATCCCACAACTTGCTTAGCTAATGGGTCTCTCCCTGACACATGGATCAAAGCTGCTCATCTTTGATCTATATGTGAGGGTCAGCTGCATGTGCGTCCCTATACCTACTCACAGATCTATGGGTCTACTTGTCCGGTGTACATCCCACTAGGCTCATCCATCATGTACATTGTGCCAGCGATCTCTCCTCATATGGCGTGGCTATCATGGGTGTCTAAACAAATGACAGATGTGTCACGATCCCCATAGAAAGGTCATCATCTCTAGGTGCTAACACGTGTGAATCCTCACTAATGTCACCACTCTTGAGGTGTAGGGTCATCAATGGTATGTGATATGTGCGCTGATACTGTGAATTATCATCTTGTCCATCCCTTGCCTAGCCACTATAGGGGTTACTATCCTCCTCAAACATGCTAAAATCATCATCCTCATGCAAGGTCACTCATGCTAGTCTGTGAAGATTCACTATCAGCATCAGTTGTCCCGAGATAGGCATCTATCATTCATCCTCACACCTCATCATCCTTTGTCAAAGTATGCCTCAATGAGTGTGTAGCCGATCCCCTTAACCACCGCACCTATGATGCTGGTTCCCACAACCCCTTTTTAATAGTGGCAGGTTAGCGTGCTCTAATGGGCGTGGGATCTCTCTTCTCCCCACCATCTAGCTACTTCTTTTCTCTTTTTATCCACTAAAATGATCCCATCTAAAATATCCTCTTCACTCCAAATGGGCTTCCTGAAGGCTACGTACCGAGGAAAGGTTATTATAACCCTAGTTTCCTCTACTAAGACCGTGATAAATTATCTCCAAGCATGATATCTCAAGGCATATCCTATCCATCTCTCCTTATGGCTTTGTATGCATGTGCTAATCCCCACTAACTGGTAGGAATCTAAGTTCTGATACCTTGTAATGTTCCGAAGCAAATATGCAAGGAACATCATGGTTTTAGGTGTCTTTTAAACTTTCTTTGGTTGTGGCATTTTGTCAACCACTTTCTTTGATCTATTTGTTTTACTTGTGTTTACTTGTTTAATGGCCTCTTGATTTCTGCCTTAGGGTTTTAGTTGATGATTTATATGTGGGTTGCGGTAAGAAAAATAAGATACAATCATGGAACATACCTCAACCATATTTACAAGATCAATAAGATGATGAGGTAAGCCAAAAGGCTCTTGCAGATCGATTTTATTCATAATAATGAACTGCTACAATGAAGATCTTGTCCTGGAATGCACATCGGATGGCTAGAAGATAGGGTACTACAAAATGCTCAATAGAGATGAGAAGCCTCAGGCTGAATATTTAATGAATCTTGGTGCAAAGAGTAGATTACAGGCATTATGAGTGCCAAGCCAAAGGCTGAATATGCCAGCTCTGGTAGAGGAAGCTGAAACCCTCAATAATTGACCCTCTTGTGAGACCTCAAATACTACAATAGAATTACAAAGTAGATATGGATATAGGTAGAATCCTCCACGAATCTGGTCGAAATACCAAGGGGAAACTCTTCAAATGTTCAATCCCCAATGGAGTTCGTCCCTCCTAAGCTGTCAGGCCCTATAATTTCGGCCACGATGGAAGGAGACCTCCAAATGACACAATGCAGCTAGAAAGGTAGATAGGGACACTTTGGAATTCATTGGGTGAGAGTCTTAGGATCAGGATCTAAAACATAGCCCACACACTGGCCCCGAGGTAGATTTGAATCTAAAAATTTCCCTCCTCTCCAATTCGTCCAATGCATCCAATAAATTAGTATTTTGTGGAAACTTCTACGGAATGACCCTCACACTGATGTAGTTCTAACTAGAATGGTGTGGGAGGTATTGCATCTCCAAGACCAAACTTGGGGCAGAGCTAGGTTGGAATCTTTCACCACCAAATTCTCACTTGAGACATGTACACCCCATTTCTAGAAAAGGTAAGGATGGGACATTTCCTTGTGAAAATGGAATTCAAAGAGTTTACAAATTCAAGTTTATAATACTCTTTTGAACAAGAAAAATCATCTTATTATTCCTTGTAAAAAAGGAATGAGGAGGCATAAACATATTCAAATAAAGTCAATACACACATTAGGAAGATCAATGGCATGACTTTGTAGTGGAAGTTTTGATCAATAAAAACAATCAAATAGAAGGATCAATGTTGGATAATTGTAGTAGAGACAACTTGTATAAGGATCGATTAGAGATATGCATAGAATTGCATGGAGAGTGCATGGAAGGAAGGAACAAGATTAGAGGGACAAACCCTTTCCATTCAGGGGAGAGTTGGGCAGAGGGAGGGTTGGGAACAAGGAGACTTGAGAAAACATGGGAATTATTACAAAATTGACTAAGGGTTGCCATCAATGAAAATTTGGAGATTGTTGGAAATATTGGTAGATGAACAGGTGCCAGAATGGAGACTACATTGTGTCCAGATATTGTGCAATACCACATGCCTGAAATAAATATTACCAAGATGGAGTTGTTGAAGGTATTTATATTTGGGGTGGGTTTACTATATCCTTTTTCTGTACTAGCTCAAAATAGAACTGATTTATATAGGACAGATTCATTTCGAGACATTTCCAGTATAGAGTTAATCGCTCCCTTTCAGTTGGGAGACAAATTTTTCATCAAATGGGAAAAAACTTCAGGATAAACTCATGTCTTGTGGATATCACAGAAGTTTAGGGATAGAATTCGATGAAATGAATAAGATTTTTAAGAACGTGATTAGTCAGTAGCCTATGGTTAGTTGCAGTGATAGGGTGCACTTCAAGGTGAGCATCTTGTGGTGCAGAATAAGTTCTAAAGGATTTTATTGAGGGTCTTTCTTGTTCTCGAATTAAGCTATGAAGAACTAAAGGCAGAGTGATGTTGTTGTGTGCATTTTTTGAGGTTGGTGTTGTGTGGGTGCATTTAGGAGATGTGTGGGAAGCTTGTTGGGGTTTGAAGGATTTTCCATGGAATGAATGGGTGAGTCTGGTAATATGTGTATGAAGATCTTGAATTGGTGTATAGATATATCTTAGTGAGTTGGTGCTTAATTGAGGAGATTGGTGTATATAGTAGGTTGGTGCCTACATAATTTCTTGTTGAGTTGGTGCTCAATTAGAGGTGATTTGAATTATCCTCTGGTAGGTTAGTTACCCACCATGTTCTTGAGTTGGTGCCTGGGTTAAAGAGTAGTGTCTCAGGTAGGTGATGCCTACAAGGCATTTGCAAAGACCAGTTTTGGAACTTATACGTTGGGACACATATTAAACTCTATACATTGATTCAGGTCTGTGTATAATTATTGTTTCAACTAAAAATGGATTTACGAAAGAGATGGTTCAGTAAGGTTAAAGGTATACATGGTTCTTTATGACTCATTTCAAGCAGAAATTAGATGTCATGTAAGGTAATGTCAAGCCACTACCCCTTGACTCACTAAAATCCTCCACCTTTGGGTCCTAGTTGACTCACTAAAATCCTCCACCTTTGGGTCCTAGTAACTCACTATATGTGAGAGGAGCCTCTCTCCTACTCACATGAATAAATTCTCAAAGTATTTGAGCAACCCATAACGAGCTAGTGCCCCTCTCACAGCCCAGTCCCCCCTAGACCTGTGTATGGATCTCCTCAAACTCCCATTCTCTCAAGAGAACTTGAATTATTCCATACTTTCACAAAACCACATTTTATCAGGTCATATAATCACAAAAACCACCATCTTACTCACTCCCACACTTCTCCCTCAACTAGAGGCCTCCTTGGAAAATTTGGGATCCAATACTCACTTTCTTCCCATGCATTAATCCTCCCCTATTCCTGTATTGGAAAATGTTGTTACTAGGGCCAATATCTACATTGGCCAACACAAATATTGACCCTAGTATGTGCATTTACTGTACAAATTTTTCCAGGGTTCCCATAAAACAAATTGGGCTCTAATCTAAAAAACTAATCCACAAAAATTGAAAAGCATAGCTAGGCCGCCAACCTGATAGTCACAAATTTGATTTCTGATGGTCAATTTCTTCATAGTGAGCTCAACAAGATCTAAGGCCTCCTCCTCTCCAAGCCCAGTCTCCTCCACAAGTAACAATGAGTTGTAAAAATGGATGGAAACCATTCTTATAGAAAAAACCTTGTATTATTTTTGCTGCTATGGCTCACACAGACTCTGATCAACACATTGTTTGCATCATCATATTTGTCTTTCTAAGTTTTTGAGATTTTGCACTTCATATAGAATCAATTTTTCCAAGAAGGGTCAAAGCTCATATTTTTCAAATTGAGTTCTTTTGCAATGGTCGAGATTACTTAAGCACCATAATATTTGTGTAGTTTTTGATTTCTAAACATGAATTCCCGATGGATAACCACTCTTATTAATGGTTATGGGTCTCCTCGAGGCCTTAATTTCCTTAGAATTTAACATATTTTAACTCCCTTATGTTCATTGCATTTTCCTATCACTCCTGGAAATTTCCTATAGGACCCTCGTCACTTAGGTAGATGGGTTGACCCCTCCATATTGTGCACTTGAAATCTACTTAGTGATAAAGCCTTCCTCACATGGGTGCCCTAGAATGGTGACCCTAATTTCCTTTTGGTTCCCATGCTATTGAATCCCCCTAGGGATTGGGAGTCCAGTTAGTCTCCATACAGAGTTGGGCCACATGTGTTTATGCTCATCACGTTGACATCCATACTCTCTAGACTCCCCCATTTATGGTTGGTATTTGTTGGATTTAACCTATTGCAAGTCCTCTGGTTCATCCATACAATGATGATCCTTTGTTTTTATGCCTCCATTCATCCACCCTAGAGGATATTCCCAATAATTTCCCTACCTTTGATTACCCCCATTTGTAGTTTTCACATTTTCATTAGTGCCATTTGTCTTTTTTTGGGGACATTAGTATCTTCATTACCCATACATATCCCCATTTGGTTTCCCCCATGGGATTCTAATTGGACATTGTGTCTTTAAACACATTGGTTTGATCTGTTGTATCCTCCTTTTAGGTATTACATATCTTAACTTTTCCTCTTGGCATCCCCCTTGGAAATACCAAGAGGACCTTGTGCTTTCACAGTCCTCAGTTCATATTTTGGAAAAATCCCTATGTTTCCCTTGTTCAAAGAATTTAAGATGAGTCACCTTTATTTCCCATGGAGTCTGTTTAGTTCCACATTATGTTATGTTATAGTTTGTAATAAACTTTGTGAGTTGTACCCATCACATATTTCCCAAATTTGATCTCCAACTGTCCTCATGGTCCCACTGATACGTCTTTGGAAATTATTGTACCCAATAATCAACCATTCCCCGTGGAATGTTTTCAGTTGCTTTTAGATCAACCCTAAATTTATACTATGAAAAAGGGAAGTATTGAGTCCACTTCTCATTTCCTTCCCATCCATATTTGGTTTCAGTCTCTGTCAGTCACATCATACTTTCTACCTTGTGTTGCTTCCAAACATCCATCATTTCCTTGGTTCCAACAAGCCTTCCCCTATCGAATTCAACACTTGTATTCTAGGGGTTTGGATTAGAGGATTGTGTACCTTGGATTCATCTTCACCATTGGATTGATTGTACCGGTTTCTCAGACATGTGTGAGATGCATTATACCTAAGGAGGGGGTTTCCATTTAGATAGTATTTTGCATGTTCCAACATTATCAATTACTTCCAGAGATATGACTCCACCTATTGTACTTTGGATATTGGGCTTAAGGACACCTTTTCCTTCTTAGGAGTCAGTGGACTTCCGCCGATTGGCATCAACACCTTCATTCTAGTGGTTAGTCTTATGTACCCTGGTATTGGTCCACCACCTCGATGGGTTACCTTGGACCAAGCTAAGAGTGTCATAATTTCTCTTAGGCTTGGTAGGATCTCACATTCTCAACTCCATCTCATCATCACACCATTGATATTCATACATACATCTATGAT
>SNQJ01S0005841.1:0-22674 GCA_010110895.2 Picea sitchensis | reverse complement strand
ACTTTATTATTTAAATAATCCTCTTTGACTTTGTCACTTCACTTTATTATTTAAATATTCCTCTTTGATTTTGTCACTTCACTTTATTATTTAAATAATCTCTTCTTTGCAAGCACTTTGACTTCTTTGACCTTTTGGGGCTTTAAGCCAACATATGCGGGTCCTCCAACTTCGTAAGGCCATAAATCTCAAACCCTGAGGAGTTATGTGATGTTCCACATACCATCAGAAATGACTTGACAAACACTATCCATATAGGATATTTTCACTGACAAATTCACTGATATTTATCTCATCATTCCACAATTACGCATGGGTTCTCTAACCATACTACTAGGATAACTCAACCGCAAAGCATCTTCCCATGAGGGATTTCACCATAAGGGGACCAATTTAGATTTCACTGCAAAGCATCTTCCCGTGAGGGCTTTCACCATAAGGGGACCACTTTGGAGTTAATCCATTTGTACAACCATGACTTTTGGAGTTCACCGTAAAGTGTCTTCCCATGAGGGATTTCACCATAAGAGGACCACTTTGGAGTTCATCCATTTGTACAACCATGAAAAGACAATAATGAGTCATCTTTACATAAATCCAACTACAACTCATTGATCCATCTTCATCTATGCATATGACTATGAATCTTCTTGACATCAATCCATTGACATCAAGGTCAATAAATGATCCATCAATCAAGGTCAATACATGATCCATCAATCACTACATCAATATACTATGATAACACATTGTTCCTTTGACATCAATCCTTTGGCATCAATGACAATATGATACAACAATTTTCTCTTAGCTAGGTGATTTTACATTTCCCTTGGGTTGTTTTCTCATACATCAACATTTCTTTCTCACCCATCAGTCGTACAGGCCAAGTGTTAGCACTAGAATTCACCCTCCGATTGCAGAGAGGGTAAGCCCAGTACCCATCAAAGTTTATATGTCACAGGTTGGTTTTATACAAGATCAATGGGCGCAGACTCAAGACAGTATCATTTTAACTCAGAAAATAGGGACTGACATGCATGAATAGGTGAGGTCTTGATTCAAATTCAGTCAGTAAGTTGAGATTAAATATGAGCATAGGGAAGACTTAGCGAGAAGGATGAATGAGACTACTATGGGCATCAAGCCTTCCAACAGCTCGAAGAGGAAAAAGTCAATAATCAAGAGCAATCTTGAGATCAAGCTTCAAACACTGAAATATGGTGCAAGCAACATAGTTACAACAACATGATGGTCAAACCTTCATCACCCTGCAACTGCAACAACTTGATTGGATCTTCCATGCTCGAGAAAATACATTGAAAGCAAATACATGGGATTTGAAGGAGCTTATTTATGTACATTCCTATACTAATTTATTTTTTACATAGTTCTAGGTGAAAGCAAATTTCCACCATAGCCATTCAAGCAACTTTCTAGCTGCAAATTTGCTTATTCTGTCAATGATTGATAACATATAATGCAACCGTGACAACATAATAGTTACATTCTTCATCTTTCCTCCTAATGTTGAGGTCAAGATAAATCTAGGCGGCTTCAAAACATGAAGGAAATACAACTCCATGTATTCCTTCACAGGCTCATAGGCCAAGCGACAAACTCCAGAAAATTTATAACAAGAAACCTGATCTGTCACACAACTGCTCACACATGGCTGAATATCTCTTGTAGGCATAGGTGGATGAGAAACTGATGCAGGCTGACTGACCTCAGATGATGGTTGCTCACTTACAGGATCTGTACAGGAGATAAACTGCTCCTCCTACTACTCCTTTTCTTCTTCATGGCTCTCCCAAGGGTTAGATTCATAATCATCATAAAAATGACCCATGGGAAAGATTTGCTCATCAATCCGCTGGTCAGTGTCTTCTGCAGGCCCGGGATGGCTGATTTCCTCATAATATTTTTCTTCAAGTAATAGAGGATGGGGCTCTGTAGTATGTTCTAGGAAATCCTACCTATCTAGCTCATAATCTGATTTGTAGCTGTCATATACAGACTGGCTGCTCCCTAGGTCAACAAATTGTGATGCAAGGCTCTACTGCTCCTCATCTGAATAATCATGAAAGATTGAAACAATAGGCACATCAGGAGAAGAATGCAAGGCCTCTACAAATATGGAATCTTCATCATCATCCTCATTAGAGATGCCAATAACATCTGCTTCAAGGACCAAAATATCCTCTACATTTTCCTCATAAGAGCAACAAGCAAAATCTGCCTCCAATTCCTCTATTCTTGCAGAAAGTGATTTTACCAGATTTATCAACTCCTCCGAGGTATAACCTATTAGAATATAATGGATGTGCTCATTTTACCATCGACAATATCACTATTTTCACCCAACCATAGGCCGAATCCACCCTCCGAGCACCTTAACCTTGACAGAGAATCATTCTGGAAGTAAACCCTAGGCTAGATAGCCAAACAAAGGGTAGCACACCTTTCCCCAAGGATAGTGCACCAAACAAGAGCTGATCAAATAGTCCAAACCATAACCAAGTGATAGTCCAAGCCAAAATTGAAATCTGCTAGCTGCAGCAGCTGCAACGATAACTCTCCTCCAAACTTGCGCACAAACTGGGCAACTGCAGTGTGCACAAGTGCTGCTCTGCAATTCTGAGAATGCTTGCCAGAATGAAGACTGGCCTCCTGTATTTATACTAATTCTGGCTAATTGTAGGGCCAGATTCTCATTCTGGGTGTCTATTTAATTAGTATATAATATTTCTTTTGGCCAACTTCTTCTCTTAGAGGCTAATAACCTAATACCAATTATCCTCTTGAGCCGACTTGTCTTCTAGGGTTATTAGCCAACTCATTAGGGTTTCTTCTTGCTTCCCAGAATATTCTATTCTCGTCAGGTTTACACGTGGAGGTAAATACCTCCTGTAACTAACATAATATTAACACTCCCTCCTAGCTAGAGAGGTATTACAGGTAATGGTCTTGAGCACAAACATACCATTCACCCAGTAGAATCAACATAGTTGTATAGGCTATCGCATGACTAGATCATGAGCACCATCATCATCATTAGTTTCATCAGTTGCATCATCTCTCAAAACCATACTCCATCTGAGTAATTAGACATGATGTTGGATAAGTCACTCACACCACAGAGTGACACAAGAGCCATTCTTCTAATCTGAACATATGTCCTAGAACAGTAAATGTCCTGAACCATTTTCCATATGGGAAATATCTGTCCATTGATCATCCATGTAGCTGATAATCATTTTCAACATTGTTGATAGTCTTCAAGGTAATCAAAACAATATCATTCAATAGAACACAACTGTGTCTATCCATAGTAGTACACAACTACAATCTAGTGGTACACTACCACACCAAGTAGCACACAGGTACTTGATCAGTGACGTATAGTCACAAACAGTGGAACACATCCACCATAGTAGTATACATCTATTGTCTAGGGACATACAATCTTCATAACAATCCTCTGATATCAACCAACACAGAAAGAATGTTATGATATAAACTAAACCATTTGGGCCATTCTTCCACTCACATCTGTGAGATCTTAGAAGAGCATTTTCCCTCAGAAGGTAAAACATCAATGATGAGCTATATAAACTATTCTTCTCAAGCAAGGAAGAATAATTGTCCTGATTTATGAGCCTAGACCATTCCCCACCCTGGGCCATTCCTCTGACACTAGACAAAGTGTAACCTTGAGAGAATGAGTCTGCCCTAAGGAATGTCTATCCCTGATTGCTAAACCTGGACCATTCCCCACCCTAGGCCATTCCTCCGGCACTAAACAAAGTTCAACTTGGAGAGAATGAATCCACCCTAAGGATTGACTGTCCAGACCATTTCCTAAGGAAATGACTGTCCTGCACCAACCTCCAAAACAGACCATTCCCCATGTTAACCACAATGGAAATCGCTGTCCGACGAGGCAGGCCAGTCTTCTTGAGTAACCCTAAAGAAGAGAGACTTCCCTAGACCATTCCCCATGTTAACCACAATGGGAAATCATTGTCTATGGTACATCAACAATCCATCAAACCATTTTTATTACAAAAATGACCGTTCAATATGGACCATTTTCCGAACTAAAAAATGCCTGCCTGTCAGAAATCTCAAACCACTTTCCGAACTGGAAAGGAACTGCTCATCCTGGACCATTTTTCGAACTGAAAAATGATTGTCCATAAATCAATAACACATCAGTTTTCCCTCCCAACTTGGGAGTCATCTCTTCCTTTTTCAATAAGGAAGTTGTCTCCATGAGCTCCATCTTAAGTACGCAAACTCTTTCATCTTGGACAAAAGATTTACCAAAATGTCTGCTTATCTGCTCATCTGTGGAGATATATATAGGAGAACCACTTTTTCCTTTTTGGACTTCATCACGGAGAATGTAATGATTGATCTCAAATGTGCTTCAGTTTTTTGGAACACTAGTTTTTCTCTGAAGGCTTCATATAGCTCTGATCAATAAAGTATATCATTGTTGGATTCCTCTTTGGTCCCTGCTAACAACATCATGGCAAGGATCAAACTAGAACACATCCAAGTGGTACTTCTTTGGCCATCATGGGAGTTTATCATGGATTAGCGATCCATCAGCCTGAGCTTCTGAGTAACCATTCTGATACAATATCTTTGTTATAGAAAGTCTTCATCACGCTTATGTTGTGCATTGGAGATTCTCCACCAAATTGTCTTCTTCCATATGCATACAAGGGTGTCTTTCTGGTATACCTCAAAGCCTTGAGGTTGCTTTTCATACACTCTTTGTTCAATTGCTCTGGAGAAGAGTCTTTGCATTCATCTTATGTAGAACTCCAACCCGTGGATATTGCGGATGATATAATGACTCATGTAGAGGTATGTCTAGTTTACTGGAACAAGTAATCATCATAGTATTCTCCCTCCATCTGGGAGAACCTCTAGTTCTGGATCTTACAATGCTTGCATATATACACTGTTCTTCATCACAAATTTCAGTTCCTCTGCTTGATTGATTTTATTGAGTTCATATCAAGCTGGTAATCTTGTGATTCTTGATACAATGACTGGTTGTTCTGGCTTCTCTTTCTTTCTTGGAATCTTCATGTTCTTTCTCATGTTTTTCTTTAGCTCTTGGGTCCATGGAGTTTCTTATATATTCCATGTCCTAAAGATTCCACTTATTCCTTTTATCATAGGATCACGGATGTGGATGGACAACTAGGGATACTTTAAGGCTTCTCTTCAAAGAAGACTTCTTCTAAGGTTGAACTGAACACGTACTGCCTTTTCATGGCTGCTACCATGGATATATACTTCATCATTTTCAATGGATCATAGGATTAGCTCCCTCCTAATCCTTGCTTTAGGTATGAGTGCATGTTTTTCTTTTGGAAATATATAATCAACTCCCTCCATCTAACAGAGTCCACGCTTCCATCTGCATCCTTATTGTCTTCTACAAAGTGTCATAAGTCTTTCTCCAATTTCCTCTTGATTGCTGACTTCTTTCTGTCTTTGCTTCTTCAAGATTGATTCTGATTTCGGTTTATCTTGTAATAGCTGCCACATGATTTGTTTGATGTATTTCATCCTTTCATGTGTATTATCTGACTTGTATAATGATAGAAATCCTTATCTTGTTGTTCTTTCATAGGTATAGTTCTTCTTGGAACATATTATCTTCTAAGAGATAGATATATAAGATATGTACAGAGACTATGCAAACAAGATATGTACAAGAACTAAGAATAGTATTGTTACCTTGTCTTTAGAAGAAGAAGTTTATTTTATCCTGCTTGGTCTTCTTTGTAGGTTCCTTTTCTTCAACAACTGATGCTTCATGTGTCCCCTTCCTTTTCTTTAGCTCGGGACAATGGTTCTTGTAGTGACCATACTTTCGATAGTTGAAGCATTGTATTTTTGACATGTATTTCTCTTGATTTGGCTTCTTCCTTGAACCAAACTTTCTTTGTTCCTGAAATTCTTGAATCTTGCTGTAAAGGCTTGATCATCGTACTTATTTTGGTGTTTCTCTTTTGGACTAATCCTTGATTCTTCTTGAGCACAACAAGTCCAAAATTATTCAAATGTAGGATACTCCTTCCTTGTGTTCATGCTTGGAAAATGCATCCCATGTCTTGGGAAGACCATTGAGTACTATGTTTACCAATTCATTTTCTGAAATGATCTTCTTCAATAGCTTGTAGTTGATCTCTTAACTAAGAGATCCTCACAAAGTATGATGTTATGATGCTATCATCATTCATCTTCATGTCACAAAGCTCATTCTTCAGACTCAATACTTGTCCAATGTTTCTAACTGAGAAGAGGTTTGTTAAGGCATCGTACATCTTCTTTGATAAGTCAATATGGAAGATGTAGGGTATCGAGTGGTATTTTATAGAGTCCACTATGATAATCATGGCATTGATGTCACCGTCTTTGAACTTTTCCATAACTGCAACGTTCTGCAATTCTTTCTCTTTTCCTTCTTCAAACTCTGGTTTCACGATATTTCCTTTTACAATATCCAACACTTTATTCTTGGCAAAGATGAGGTCAATCCTTGTCTTCCACACTCTGAAGTTAGAAGCTCCATCTAACTTGTTTTTTGATTTCATGGAGTAGGTCATGGCTTCTTTGACTTTGTCAACCCTAGATTTGACCAAAAACTCAACTTGATGTCTTGGCTTGCTGAGAGTACCAGAAGATGCACTTAGGCTAGGGCACACTGGTCTATCTAGAAATTAGGTCAATTCCTTCACTTAAGGTGCCTCAATGAGAGGATTAGGGTTTCTGCAACTGCACCTGCCAGTAACCCTAGTAGTAGTGCTTTGGTGACTGCTCTTGCTAGAAACCCTAGCGGTAGTTCTTCAACGAGCTTAATATCCTTATGGTTATGCTTCCTTCCACCGGTTAGACTAAATGAAGGAGGCATGGGCCCATAACCTATTAGAATATAATGGATGTGCTTGTTTTACCATCGACAATATCACTATTGTCACCCAACCATAGGCCGAAGCCACCCTCAGAGCAACTTAACTTTGACAGAGAATCATTCCGGAAGCAAACCCTAGGCTAGATATCCAAACAAAGGTTAGTGCACCCTTCCCCAAGGATAGCACACCAAACAAGAGCTCATCAGATAGTCCAAACCATAACCAAGAGATAGTCCAAGCCAAAACTAAAATCTGCTAGCTGCAGCAGCTGCAATGACAACTCTCCTCCAAACTTGTGCACAAACTAGGAAATTGCAGTGCGCACAAGTGATGCTCTCTAATTCTAAGAATGCCTGCCAGAATGAAGACTGACCTCCTGTATTTATACTAATTCTGGCTAATTGCCTGGGCTGACTTCTCATTCTGGGTGTCTATTTACATAGTATATAATATTTCTTCTGACTGACTTCTTCTCTTGGAGGCTAATAACCTAATACCAATTATCCTCTTGAGCCGACTTGTCTTCTAGGGTTATTAGCCAACTCATTAGGGTTTCTTCTTGCTTCCCAGAATATTCTATTCTTGTTAGGTTTACACGTGGAGGTAAATACCTCCTACAACTACCATAATATTAACATACCCCTCATCCTCACAACTTTCATAAGAATTAGTTATATCTTGAACACAATATTTATATTCCTCACAACAACTATGACAAATTAACTCAGAGGAATAAAACTTCTGACAATGCATATTAAAAGCTGCATGAAACTTTTCTAGGGAGGAGAGGCTAGCAGGGGGCAAGGAGTGAAACCACTCACGAGCATCTCCCTCTAATGAGAACCTGAACATCTTCATCAAGACATCCTGATGATGTATTTCCCACTAATGCATGAGTTTATGAAACTCAAGCAGATGCTCAACAGGCATTTCATCTCTATGTTCTCTAAATCTAGGAAAAAAATCACCCCACTCACCAAAAGCAAGGACAACATTTGGAAAATCAAGAATAGAAGATAAACTAAAAGGAGAAAACCTCCAAGCCAAAATATTTTCCATTTCAAAACAGTGGAGTCGCCATGGTGAAAGATGTGCAATCTGAAAGTGTCTGGTCTTTGTTCACCATCAAAGACCAGATTTGGTCATTATCGTTCTCCTAGAGATCTTTTCAATCAGGAACAACATTGAAAAGCCTTCTTGTGAAAGATTTCTGTTCTGATAATCTTCTCTGTGTCAGCTTCAGGTGTAGCTAGAGACAACTGCAGAGTGGACCTCGTGCGTCTGCATTTCAGAGCGAAAACTCAAACAATGGATTCAAAATAGTGGGGTCACCACAGTGGAGTCACCAAGTGCAAATGAAATATTCAATGGTTCTGATATCTAATGCACCTTCAGAGTTAGAAGATCATTGTCATTCTACCCAGGGAAAAGTCTTCAATTCGTTCCCCAGCAACGACGCCAGAAATGTTAGCACTAGAAGTCAACCTCTGATTCCGGAGAGGGTAAGCCTAGTACCCATCAGATTTTATATGTCATAGGTGGGTTTTATACGATGTCAATGGGCACAGACTCAAGACAATATCGTTTTAACTTAGAAAACAGGGACCGACACACACAAATAGGTGAGGTCTTGATTCAACTTCAGTCAATAAGTTGAGCTTAAATATGAGCAGAGGGAATACTTAGCAAGAAGGATGAATGAGAATACTATGGGCATCAGGCCTTCCAGCAACTTGAAGAGGAAAAACTGAATACTCAAGAGAAATCTTGAGATCAAAGTTCAGACACCGAAATATGGTGCAATAAACACAGTTACAGTAGCAGGATGATCAAACCTTCATCACCCTACAACTGCAACAACTCGACTGGATCTTCCATGCCCGAGCCATCCAATGTAAGAGGGAAAAGACAACATAGGAAAATGATTAAAACTGGCCACAATGCCACTGTGATCAAACCTACATCACAAAAACATAACTACCCTCAAATGGATCATCCATGCTCGAGTGTTCTAACACAAATATTACAGAGAAATGGAAAGGAAGCCAACTTTCATTAAACAAGAAGTCTCAAATACAGATACATAACTAGAAGAACCAGAGCTTCATTAAAACTTTACAATGCAGGAGCCTAGCTCAATCATCGACCGTTAACAAATATCAAAATGACTCCTATATACTCAAAAATATTCACCACTACCAGCAAAGGCGTGCTTGAGCTTCTCGTCCAATGCCATACGTGTCTTCTCGATCAGACTGTGCATGCAATCTACTCTGTGCATGCCTTCCCCTGTAAGAGCAAGCTCTACTCTACCAGTCCTTTCTAGATTCCCATTTATGCGGCGAGACGAGCTCTCAATTGCCGCCTTACTTTCATGAAATGTTTGCATCGAGATTGAAACGTGGCTTAATTCCAAGGGGGCGGCCACACACTGCTCTCCGATAGGATTCCATATAAACGCGTGATTTCGGGGCCGCTCAAAGGTGGTTTGGGTTCACAATGCTTTTGAGCCCGCAATCCACCACCTTTTTCCACGTATTACTTTTTCCAAACCACGGTTTCAATTGCGGGACCGCTCAAGAAAATTATCGCCCAAGCATGTTGTGTCCCCGCAATGGACTGTGACTGTAGGTCTGGTCCCGATCTGAGATCTGGACACACTTGCCAGATTTGGCGCCACCTCCAAGCTTAACCACCAGCCATATTTAGAATCCATCAAATTGTGCCCTGGGGGGGACGCTATTTCTGACGTTGAACATGAAAAACCCCGCAGAGGAAAAACCCCCGAAGCAAAGGATATGCTGCCATGTGCTTCGAAACTTTAGGACTTTGGGCCTTCAGGACTTGGAGCATTTCTTGTTTCAAAACTCCAGAAGTAAAACTCTCAGAGTGACAGATCTGATGACGCGTGGCAGTCTGGATTCAGATAGCCGAGATCTACTTCGGGGCTTCGAGCCTTCAAGAATTTGACGTTTTTCATGGTGCAATACTTCGTGCAATTCTAAAACTCTGAATACCCAGGGGTCGCTAATCTTATCCTCACAGGGGGTCTCCGCTGTCACAAAACTGAGCCCGCCTATTTGTATTTTAAGCCCGAAATGAGCTGCTCTTCATGTTGTGCTCAGACGTTTCCTATGCATAACACAAACTTGGATGACCTGCTGCTCTTGAAAACTATATGTGATGACACCAAGCATAGACTAATAGAATTTCTCTTTCTCTCCCCGGGGTTGCACGACTGATTGTTGAGCATTTCATTACCTTACTAAGTTGATTTCTAATTTTTTTCAGGTCATTTTTCTCCTTTGGACAATGATTCGTTGAGTGATATATTTGGTTGGTGTTCAATTATTGAGAGCAATGTTTATTTAATTTGCAATTCATTTTCATATATGGCAGATTGGTTCATTCAGTATGTGGGTTTTGTATTATTAATCATTAACACATTCTTGGCTTCTCTGCAAAGCTTCCAAGTGTTTCTAATTATGCTAACACTGTTGGTATGCTCCTCCCTTTCTTCTAGCCTATGGGGATGCAAAAATTTATCACCACATGTAACATCTATATCTCCATGAATCCATGGGCAAGCTTCTCCACAAGGACTTGTCAAGCTAGTGTTGATTCGATTAAATGCTATGAGGTAGTTTGGCATCGGTAAGTGCACAATTCACACAAAGTAATGCGATGATGAGAGGAGAGTGGATCTCTCCAGTTTTGGAGAAATTCACATAGCAGTGTGATTTCTTTCTAAAGTGATTATGTACTATATTCAAGTGTATCTCAAAATTCATCTTTTCTCTTCAAAGATAGGGATAGTTGAAGGTATGTGACTAATTGGGATTATTGATGAGGTTCCCTGTTGCTCTCCAAGGTTGCATCTAAGTTTGTTATATGACATACGATACCTCTTATGACATCCATGGATATTTAGTGACATATTTATTTACCTTGATGACCTTGCTTTCACGGATGCACTAGACACTGGGAAATCATCTTCAAAATGTGTTTTTTGAGACAAAGGATTACGAGGTAGGAATAGAGGATTCAACATCTATTCTTTACAATCCATAAATGATGCATTTAAAGACCAGGGCAAGTAGATATGTCAAAGAGACTTCTCTAGGTATTTGATAGAAATCATGAGAACATAAAATTTAACTTCCAACAGAGCTAGAGACTTGACTTTGATTGGCACATTGAGAGATAAGATTTATGTGTTATTTCATTGTCTTCTGGATTTTTTTGTGCATGTTATAGAAGCCAAATAATGAATATAAAGTATATTTGGTTGTTGTGTGTAGGCTACATTGAGAATAAAGTCCTCAAAATCATCATAAGAATAGAGTTTTTTGTACAAAATAGTGGAACATAGGCCTAGTAGCTTTATGGAGATAGAGCCCTTTGTCCAAGATTGAGATAGGCGTTTTCAATTCCTAATAATAAAGCTTCGAGTTTGATGCCATTGTTCGTGAAAGCAAACTCCAACCTATAAGAAAAGTTATGGATTTTTCTTACAGGAGAAATCAAGACAATGCCAACTCCATTTCCTTCATTAGAGCATGAGCCATCAAAGTGCATGTGCCACATACCATCATCCAAATCGATTTGTTCCAAGGAAATTTTATCCTCCTCAACAAATATGGAATACACTCCTAGGTCCTCTTCGATATAGTTTACATTAGGTTGTGGTACATTCTCTATGTAAGGTGAAATCCTTCCCTCTCTAAGGAATATAATGTTTTTACCATTTTGTGGAACGAATAAATGTGTCCCGTCAAATGAGAGGTATCCACCTGTTAAGGCTTTCCAATATCTTCCCAAGATGATTGAGTAATTGCTTACTAGCATATTGATTACCTGAATACTAAGGGTTGTCCTTATTTTAGGGCATGTGCACAAAACTAAGGTTACATCTTTAATCTCTCCTATGGTTGTTTGTTGTAGACTATTATAGGAGAACATGCTTCTGGCATTTTCATTTGTACAAGACAAGCCTATCTCCTCCATAATAATCTTCAACATTACACTTAGGACCGAACCGCCATCAATGAGGCAACAATGGGTGATCTTATCCATAATATTTACAGAAATATAAAAAGGGGTATTTTTTACAGGGTATCTAAAGTTATGTACACCTACTTTATTTACAGACAAATCCTCTTTGTTCACCTCTTTAGAGAGGTTGGCTACAATGAAAGATTTTCCTTCCATGAATTGTTTCAGATGCCTCTGTTATTCAAGGATGACAACCATGTCCAAAAGGGTTGCATATGCTTTTATGTTGGCCAACTGATTCAAGATATTGTACTTGGAAGAGGGGAGAGGGGGGGTTGTTCCTTGACTATCGGGAACCATAGGAACCTGAACAATAGTAGCGGGTGAGGATGAGATCGGGATAGAAGAATTGTGTGGAGGGTCAAATTTTCCTTTGGGAGCATAAGCTTTATTCCTAGTATTGATGATCATGACATCTTCTAGCTCTGCAAAATCCAAGACAACAATGGTAGTTTCTGGTCTTTTATCAAAGATCTTATCTCTGGCACTCTTCCTTACCTCACATGTGGCTTCCTCGTGGTGTTCCTTATAGAAGTTACACCAACTTTGAGGCAAGATAACCTTAGGCTGAAAATTATTTTCAATCGGATTTCTAAAGGGGGTTGCAGAAGAGGATGAAGCTCTAGTGGTGAGAGGGGAGACATTTCCTTTTCTCTCATATGATATCATACGATTATTCATATCTTGTACTAGCTGTAAGAGGGTGGACATGTCTGTCTATTTAACCAATTCTCCCCGTGGAAGACTTGTTCTTTCGAGCTGTTCTTCATACTCTAAACAAGTATGAAGAGCAGAACCGAGATTATCAATGTATTTTTCCTCGAGCCTATGACGATAGGGGGAAGGTAATGCATTATAGTAATGCATGAAAGTGGATTGGTTTTGAGGTTGAATGAATTTAGGGATTTGATTTCATAACTTAGTGAAATGCAAGTTGAAGGACTTGATGGTCTCACCATACTTATAGGAGATGTTATTGTATTCCTGTAACTTCTCGGCTGGGATTTTATATTGCCCATAAGTGGATCTGAACCAATAGATTAACTCCTCCAAAGTAGACAAAATCTTAGGAGGAAGGTAAAATAAATCGACCACAACCTTTCCTTCCAAGGAATTGACGAATAAGTGCATGCAAGTATCGTTGCCATTGGCCCCTATGTTGTGACAAGCATTAGAAAATGCCACCAGGTGTTCGTTTGTAGTGACAGTGTTATTTCCTGAAAACCTAGGAAGATGTTCCTTGAATTTAGGAAGTGGATGAGTAGCAGGTGCTAGGTCAAGAGGAGAGGAAACATGCCACAGTGTGGTTGTGGCATCTTCTTCAAATTGAAAAAACCATACTTTTTAATGACCTTGGTGGGATTTGTGGTAGACTGGACAGGGATATGGTGGCTATATAAGCTACCAATCACTGATGTAGATGAATACTGAGAGGAGGAAGCACTTCCAGTGCCACCAGAGCCACCACTAGATGCCATCTTATGGATGATAGGTGAAGGATAAAAAGATGAACTTGAAGAATCAAACAAATTTCTCCTTAGAGCACTTTGTTGGGTAGATAACACAACATTCAATCTTCCTATTTCAGTAGTAGGATTAATTTCAGGTGATAAGCCTCTTCTTCTTATAGAAACACGAGAGTATAAGGACATGAAAGCAAGGCCAAAACTAAGGGAACAAGAAGGTTACTTCTGATTTCTAGGCTGTCTACGTCTAGATTCTCAACGTTCCCGAGCACTAATATCTCGTTCAAATGCTGCCCATGAATGATTAATCTCAACACGAGTATTGGCAATGTCTAAAATGGTGTTAAACATATTCAAAACAATGCTGGTCTGATCTTGAAGACCGAGCTCAATATTAGGCTGCCTTGCAACATGCACAATCATTAAGAAATAAAATAGTCAAAGAATCAATATCAGAAAAAAAAAAGATGTTTCAATGCTAATCAAGCATAAAAATAAACCAGAGAGATATTGAAGATCTCCCCAATATGGTCGCCAAATAAATGTTGAGGAAAAATCATTAAGAAATAAAATAGAATAAAGAATCAATATCAGAAAAAAAAAAGATGTTTCAATGCTAATCAAGCATAAAAACAACCGTAGAGATATTGAAGATCTCCCCAATATGGTCACAACAACGTTGAGGAAAGATATGAAATGAACTTACTCAAGCATTTCTGATTCTGCTATTAAAGAAAAAATAGATAGGAATATCACCCTACATTTATAGCCATCAAAATTAATATCCTAACTCTCAAGTATTGATTACAAGTTCTTAGGCTAGTCTTTTATAAATAAAGAGCTTACTGGAAATTCACTTTTTACGTAATTTTCTGAATGACAGCTTGTCAATAAATATGGAGATAGAAGTAAAGACACTAAGTTGATAATCAAGACGATGAGACATATAACATAAACTTTATTTCTATTCCAATCATCAAAGAGTCATTCTCTTTAAAATTTCGTGGAAGAAGGGGTCAGACGCTCCGGAGAAATACAAAAGGACTTCTTACAGAAAGTAAAAAATTGAACTCTAAAAGTCGGATCAACTTGACATAGATTTCTTCCCACTCGACTTCAAGACACAGCTCTTGTCATCATGAAAACTAATCTACAAAACGTGACAAGTCTACACGGACTACCAAAGATAGATCAACATCTCTGAAAAAAAAAGCGTATGAATGATGTAATTCAACCATTCATTGCCTACAATAAGACCTTTGCTATCATAAAATAATTACAGTTTTTTGAATATATGAATGAATGAAAATCGAACTATCTCAATAAAACTCAAAAACAAACCTTAGTATGCTTCTCCTATGCCTCTGTTTCTCCTTTTCCTTTTGTTTTTAAGCAATTTAGAATTGGTTGAAGAAGTTGAACTACTTATTAGTTGTTAACTAAAACTCAACCAACTTTTAGTTAGGAGAAAAGTAATAAATCATAATAAGGGTTTTAACTAAATAATAACTAGTAGGACTCCTTGTGACTCTTCTTTTAGTTCTTAACAATCATAACATAACTAGTTAAGAAACAAAAACATCCCTCCTTGTCACTTATCATCACATGCAAATTTTTGACAATTTATCTCATTGATATTTGAAATTATTTTCAAAAAATATATTACTCATATATCCATCAAGTCAACTCACATCCACAATAAATAAATAAAAACTTTAAAACTATTTTCCAAAATCATGAGGCACATTTCCTTTGTCCTTATCACCCTTTTAATTTCTTTTGAATTGTTTTAGGTCAGGTGGAGCCTTTTAGGCCTAATCTTGTTAATCACATGAGAAAAATCATCCCTCAAAAGCATGAGGACAGACATTATCAAAAATATTTTGAAGTGAAGAAGGGGCAAGAGGGCTTCCATTTGTTAGACAGGAATTCTTGCCAACCTTTTGCTTGAGAAGCTCATTCTTGTATGTATAATTGATTAGCAAATAATTTCTTTATCAACCATACATGACAACTCTTTTAAAATATGAAATAAATTTTGCCTCAACAACATATCACACTCATGAAATCCAATCCATACAAATTGTTTAACCATTTTCAATGAGCAAGGGGTGAACAAAGGTTCTGATATGTGAGGGGTTTGTGTTGAGTGAAAAATGTTAAAATGAGGGGAAAAGAACATGGTTACTTCACGTAATACAACAACAATCAACTCAAATGTAAACCAAATAACACATCAATGTAATCCATCCTCGTGATCTTAAACTATCACAATATCGAGCTCCTCTTAACTGTAATTAATTTTTAGGAACAGGGAGTGGATAATGGTTATGGGAAGGTGAGGGGATTGTAATTAGTAAAAAGGAAATAATGGTAGGGAAAGAGAGCAAATACTATTCATAAAATTAATTATAATCCATAAACCATCTCTATAAATGCAAAAGATCCAACACTCACCAAGTAATCACCGTGATCAATTAAACAACTATTGTGTATAATTTAATCATTTATGTATTAACTTGCCACCGTTTCAAGTAATTAAATTCTTTTACCCACGTTGTCATCAAACCAAAACACCGGCCTAAACAATCTCAGATAGTTATTCGCCTCTTCTCATTTGTCCCATTTAATATTTAAAACACTTCCCAAATGAACACATACTACTTATTTCCACTTTGTCTTCAACATCAAAACATCAACTTCATTCATTCATGAATTATTTCCCTCAATCAAACTAGACAATAAAAAATCAGTCCCATTTCATTCCTCTAAACAATTTAATAATAATTGTAATGAACATATCAACATGAGAAACCCATGCCCATCTCTAAAGGTGTGAACGAATGGTATTCATAAACATATGCAGTGGACAACCAAGTTGTGACTATCATGATTTTTAAATTGCAATACTCCCAATTTGCAATTAAGACACACAGTAACAAAAACCATCAATTCAACTTAAACAAGTAGCCTACATGTACCAACGCATCAAGCACGAAGCATCACTATGAATTAATCAATTATAAACTAATGCCTATTTAACACCAATACTATAATATATATGACAACGACCGTATTCAATCCCCATTTCAAATCAACCAATTAACCATGCCGAGCTATCGATTTGACTACTATAATAACCAATGAAGTGACTAAATACCAATAACCAAAAACATCGTCAACATAATCATATCAGAAACAAGCCAACACCCACCATCATTTCGACGATACTCAACCAACTCATAACAATTAACAATATACCCGACAAGATATAACGAGCTCCATTTATTAAAATCAGGCTTTAAGTAATCAAGTGTTTGCTCTGTGGACCAACACATGGGGACTGGAGTCGACCCCCAATAATGAGTGAGAACCTCCGAGACCATACAGTGAACACAAAGGGTATACCACCAATAAATTCACAACGTGGTGATAGTTCAATAGATAGAGACTCATGAATTAGAGGAGGAGAGGCTTCATTTCTTTGGTCCGTATCACTAAGAGCTAATATTAGAGAATAATTCCTCGTGGTTTTCTAATCAACCCAAAGAATGCCGATAAAACGAGTCAAGAAATAGAAATCAATCTTTAAGCAAGTCCCTTGCTAATAATAGCCATCATAACCACAAAAATCAATAGCACAAACTAACCCATACCTGTGAACTCGATACGCAAAGGATATATGTTCAAACCTAACAACCCCATAACAACAAAATGACTGGTATATGAAAGAAAAGTGGAGACAACCAACTTCAACTGACTCCATTTTGAAACTCTTTAACCAAACCGAAGGACGTCAGATTCCGCTTCAGCATTCAATAATCAATGAAATTAGACTTCAACCATCATTTCTTATCAGTAATAAAACCACACAAACATCCATTCCAGATAATATCACAAGCTTTATAAAGTCATTTCCTAAGAAAAGCACAAAATCCATACACCACCTAACCAATACCTGTTTCTATAACCAGTTCGCTTTTGATTTACAAAAGACAATAATTTGAACCAAAGCCTTAAAATGCTTAGCTTTGGTTGAGTGGTTCTCCTTTACCTCGAAAATCGGAGTTTAACCACATTGAAAACATTGAACACAATTAAGATAGGTGGTGACCATCGTGGAGAGGTATGGAGGACATGCAGAATGACGCCCATTCTCCACTTCCATTCATCTCCTTAGGGTATTAGACGGCCAACACTTCCCTCCATTAATCCACTTTAGGTAACCACCATCAATCATTCTGCTGCGTCAACATACATCACATTAACCATTTCCAAACAAACCATAACACATATCAAACGTGCCTTCACATACCCAATATATCACATAGTCACACGAAAGTTATTTGGACTAACACCATTTCCTTTAAACTTCAAATGCATAGTACAAGATCATATGGCAGCATAGTTCCTTTCTTTTGATTTTGTTCATATTGTTTATTCTTTTTAATTGCTCTTATTTATTGTTATAACTAACATGTGTCTTATGTAGGTGTCACGGTAATAATTCAAGGAGTAAATAGCAAAGGTAACAACGGATATCATAAGCCATTATGACATGACATTAGAGCCTAGAGCAACATCAACAACACATAACATGTCTTATTCATCATCCATTTGTCGCAATAGAACCAACATTTCTCCATTTCTATCAATCATGTAGAGCCCTCAGAAGGTCAACAACATGAATATCAAATAAGAAACCGACCCTCCAATCTACAAGGGGTCCTTCCACCTAATAGTATTATATATATCATTAGCTTATAATTAATAGTTTTAGAAATACTTTGTGAGAGAAACTGTTGTGATTTTAATTGCCAACAACCTACATCTAGGAAATTTGTTTTCATGATTAGAACTAAAACTCATGGCTTCGGTGATATTTTCAAGAATAGTATATCAAGAAGATATAACTAGAATGATAATGCAACAAAAGTGAGTTCTAATTTAATGGAAAATGATCGGGAATTTGGGATTGAAGCTCATGAAAATGTTAAGTATGAGGGGTTTATCCCTGTAAGCATAATACTAAACCATTTTGCTCTTTTACTTCAAGGAGAAAAATTAATGTACTTGATCTTTTATTTCTCAAATGATGAAGAAATAGAAAGACATGAGATACAACCAATTTCTTTTATAGACAACAATGAAAGCATATAAAAAAATTCATGTAAGTTTTTAGAGGAAACATGACATATCTCAGGTTTTTGTTTTGTTGTTATTAACAATTATCTTTAAGTGAATTGTATGCACTTGATCCAACATCTTACTCTGCACTAAAGCACTCTAAAATATAGTAGCAATAAACGAAAGAAATAAAATTGCAAAATTTAAAACAACATAAATGAAATGAACTAAAAGGATGAGTAAAATGCTAAAACGTAAAGCAAAAATCAAAACTACCTAAAGGTGAAAAATAAATGAAAATTGAAAGCAAAGCTAGACTACTAACATACATAAAATTCAAAAAGCGTTAGAACTTTTCAAGTTGGTTCCACATAATGCTTCAAGTGAGAACCAAGTAGTGCTATAGAAAACAATCGCTCCTATAAATCTTGTAGAATGTAAGAATTAGTACCCAATACAAAATAAATCTTGAAAGGACCCAACCATAATGTTTGAAATTTTTAATGTCTTCCCCCATCAGCGTGAGTTGAATCCCACAACAATATTTTTTCATTGACTTTAAATTTGATGTTCTTGACACTCTTGTTGAAATACTTATTAACAGTTTGTTGTATTATTTTTATATTATCCAAGGAAAACATCCTTTGCTCTTCCAAAGTTAGGAGTGTGTTCATCCTTTGTGAAACAGATCGAAGAATTTAATTCTTCGATCTGGAGCATCAACCTTAAGGAAGAAATTTCCAAAATTACCAGTGTGAGGGCTTCTTGACCATAAACAAGCCGAAAAGGAGATGCACCTGCTCTCACCTTGGTGGTATTTTGATCTTCCCAAAGGGCTTAAGTGAGGAGAGTGTGCCACTCAATTTGTATTTATCTTTGATGAGCCTCTTGACTATTCTTACCATATTTTTGTTACCAGACTCAACTCCCATTCGTCTTCTCTTGGGGGTAATAATTTGATGAGGTGAAATTTTTAACCCTCAACTTAGCTAAAATTTAGTTATATTAGTAGGAATGAAAGCATGACCATTGTGTGTAATAATTTCCAATGGAAGAACAAATCTAGAAAAAAATGTTATTCTCAAGGAAAGAAATTACATGATCATCTGTTGGATGCTTAAGTGGGACAACTTCTACTCATTTTCCATACAAAGGGACAACAGTTCATGGATGTTAAAATAAAAATTTGTCCTCGCCGGAGATGGAGGATTACAAAGATCAATAAAACTAATCCCCACTTTTGAAAAAGGAGAGTTTGGAGGAAAGGTTGTAATGAGATGGTCGAAAAGGCTCTTTTCCCAGAAATTTTTGGCACTTGTCACAAGATATTGAAAAACCATAAGTGTCATGAAAGATTGAATAATCAAGATTCCTTTCCTAATAATTTTGAAAGTAGTGGTTTTAGCAGAAAATGGCCTCCTACATGAATGATAGAACTTGAGGAACCATGACTTTATTGCAACAGTTTCTGTGCATCCTCATTGTTTACACAACGTAGCAACACACCATTAGCAGATCTCTAAAATAGCAGGTCTCCTATAATGACATCTTGAAGATCTCGGACATGGAGTCTTTTCTTTGATGAGGTTCAAGTTGTCTCCAGACATCTTTGGTTCTGTAAGTAATAAAAAAAATTCTTATACCAAGGATGTTCATACACACGGAGGAGATTCAAGTTATCAATGTAAAAGAGAGCTAATAGGGAACTATCTTCTTCATCAACTTCTTCACCATTCTCAACATGTCGAGCCAAGTGAAGGGTCACGTCCCCTTGATAGTGGTAGAAGTCAAAATATTCAAATCATGCTCCTGGATCTCGGCAAGCCAATGTGCAAGCTTCCCTCAAAGATAAGTCCATGAGATAAAAAAACTTGACAACATGTAAAGAGACTTTTACCAACGTATGCTTACTCTTAAGATGAAGTGGCGAAACTTTCCAACAACTTTAACAAGAGAGAAAGTGTGTCTCTCAATAAAAGAATATTTAAATTCATCACCGCATAAACCTTCTTGACTCATGTAAGCCACTGCCATTATCTTGGTCAATATTTTGGCATGAGGACAACATAAACGCATTCTAAGAGAATTAGTATATATCGGTGAATCCTCAAAATCCTCGCTTCACCAAACCGAATGATGCTGCATTGATTGCTTTTTAATCCCTTCAAAAGAATTTTTCACATCATCTCATTCAAGAAAAGAAATAAATATTTCTTACTAGGTACCATGAATTAGTTTGACCATCACAACAAAATTTGGAACAAACCTACATTCCATTAAAGCTAATAACCCCCATAAAATCTTGGATCTCCTTCTTAGAAGTGGGAGCAAGCAAATTAAAGATAGTAGCAATCCTTCCAGGATCACTTATTCTTGAATCTGAGATAATGTGTCCAAGGAGCTGTCTCTGTGAATAATCTAAAAATGGACTAGAAGGTTTAGAGAGATATAGTAACCTTAAATAGTGGATTTTTCTTTGATAGAAAGTTCACTTGCTCAACTTGGCATACACTATTCTGTTTCTCTTAACACTTTTAGTACCAACCTCAAGTGTTTTTCATGCTCTCCTCTATCTTGGAGTAGATAAGATTATCATCCAAGAAGACAATAACAATTTTGTCTGGGTAATATCTGAACACAATTTACTAGAATACACTACTACAACTCATAATGGCTATACTCTTTAAACTGAAAGGTTGATTTTCTAGTATATTCTTTTCTTATTCTCACATGATATATCTTGATCTCAAGTTAATTTTGGAAAATATATTTTCTTTAACTAACAAAAATATCAATAGATCCTCATAGTATAGGATACTTGTTCTTTATAGCTCCTTTATTCAATTGTTTGAAGTCAATACATAGCCCCATGTTCCATCCTTTATTCTTCATAAAAAGAACTGGGGCACACCAAGGGGAGACACTTGGGTGTATGTACCTTCTTCAACAACACTTCTAGTTGCATATGCAAGTCTTTCAACTCTAGTGTGATCATTCTGTAAAGAGTCTTGGAAATTGGGGTAGCTCTAGGCATTAAGTCAATAGGGAAATCAATGTCTCTCTTTAGTGAAATCTTGGAATTTCTCAAACACATATTCACATTTTTCAACATTGATAATCTTCAATATTTAAGGCACCTTATCCTTAGTCACTCTTCCATATGTGCCAGACATATTTGACACCCTTTCTTGGAACTTCATTTCAACTGCAATTATGGCATTTCTTTGATAGATATATGTGTTGGAATGCCTTAGCCTATCCTAAAATTCCCTTCCTCATCGAGGCACATGAAAGCCTTATTGTAACCAACTAGGACAACATGATGCTTATCCAACTAGTCTATACAAATCAAGCAATCATATGACCCAAGTGATATGATGTTCAAATCTACCTCTGTCTTGATTCCATTCATGTTCATGGGGCAATCCCTGACAAGCTCATTAATTCTTCTCTAGGTCCACAATAATTATTTGAACCAACCAAAACTTGTCATGATTACATCTCTTCAATTTAAATCTATCAACTAGATTAGGATCTATATAGCTATGACTAGCCCTATAATCCATCCAAATAAATATAGGATGATTATCAATATTACCTTCCACTTCAATCACGTGGGATTGATAGTTTGCTTGTCTATTATCCAAGGTTGTTTATATCCTTTTCACACTCTTGCCCATGTCTTCCACTATATCCACGTCCTGAAAGTTGTGGACGATCCTCATCCTTTCTCCCTTGTGAGGACAATCTTTATAGATGTGTTCTCCTTCACATCCCCACTACTTTATGAGTTGTTGTCTTGGCCTCTTCCCCACAGAATTTATCATCTTAGGTTCATATTATACCGGATTCCCTTGCTGATGTGCTTGGGATTTGTTCCTAAAGAAATATAGCTTTGATCATTTCTTCCTTTGATCCATCTTGCCTTTCTTCTTATTGGTCCAAGATTTTTGAAAAGCTAGTCTTCCCTTATTTTGCTCATACAAATATTCGGCATTCCTTATGGATTCCTCCAAAGTCCTAGGCTCATAAAAATAGATTTTATGCTTGTATAATGATGGAAAACCACTCAAGAAACTCTA
>SNQJ01S0005840.1:305828-320502 GCA_010110895.2 Picea sitchensis | reverse complement strand
CAGAGGGTGGTTGGAGGAGTAACTGCATGAGTCGGCGAAGGAGGAATAAGGGAAAGGGGAAGGTGGACGGGAGGATCATTCGACAGAAGGGAGATTTTTCTGAGGACTTTTGGACTTGCTGTGAGCACAGAGATTCGGACTGTGGATTTTGATTAGGGGAGGCACTGAGTTGCTGGAGGTTTTGGGCACGGGGGACAGGATATCCGTAGATATCCTGGAGCTAGGTAGTTTTCCTAGTTGGCAGGGAGGAGAGTAGTTTTGGGCAGTTATTTTCCTGTTTGTGGCAGGGTTGATCTAGTAGCAGGAAGCCGAAAGGCAGCAACGAGGCACAGAGGCAACATAAATTAGCATCAGAACCAGGTACTTTGTTAAGTTATGTATTTCTTTCTTTCTTCCATGGAATCAGTATTTAATGATAAATCTAAGTTACTGAAGTTGTTGTTATAAGAATCACTATTATGCTAAGAAGTTATTGTTTCAGTTTACGAAATAAAATGTTTATGAAACTTAATGATGTTTAGAAATATATGGTTGTTACATATAAAGAATTCAATTTTCAAAATATTGCTTAACTACCACACATTTATAGTGACACAGGTACATGAAACTCAGAATGCACAGAATGGACCTTGACATCCACATGTTCCTCAATAGAAAACTTTTGTTATTATTCATGTTTATGATCATCATGAGAAAAATCCTAGTAATATTATGTCCTTTGTTTATTTGCAACATTAATGAGATGTTTGGCCATCCATGAATTTGATATACTTGTATACTTTCTATAATATCTGATGTTTTATGTATTCATATATGATTCTTATATTCCATTCCATGTTTAATGTTTTTACCCTTTTGAATGACTATTTTCTATTTATATAAGAATGATTTTATTCTTTTATGTAAAAAATTTATATTCATAAATTATAGAGCTCAAGACCAAGATCCTTTCTTTTCTTATAAGAGATCAATGCTATAGAGCTCAAGACCAAGATTCTTACTTTTATTATGAGATATCAATGCTACAATCATACATGAACTTTGGACCATGACCTTATTACTTGATATTTGCACCAAAACCTTGCCTACTTAAGCAAATCTTAGGACTAATACCTAAGCTCACGATCGTGGTCTAACTTATGATTAAGATTAGGATCTTATCTGAGCTCACGTTAGAGAATATTTTTTATTATTATTTTTAAATAGCAATTTGAACCAATATCTTATAATATAACAAAGTTAATTTTGAACCTACAACATCATTATTAAAAAAAATTACAATAAACTTTAATTTAAATGTCATTTACTTTAAATGTCAATGCTTATGTTAACTATTATTTAACCTAAATGCCAATGCCTATGCTAGCCATTATTTTGATCTAAATAACATTGTAAAATGAACCTTTTAACCAACATTTCAACACTATTATAATTTCAACTACATATATTAGACAAAATAAATGACTTTTTTCATATTTTGGACCCTAGTCTTGACCTAAATGGTATGATTTCAATGTAAAAATCATTTCAATTTACTTAGATCTATTTTGATCTTATAAATACTAATCAAAATATTGATAAAAAAAATGTTTAAATAATCCTTCATTATACTTTAAGATATTTCTAAAAAAAAAATAATATTAAAAAAATTATCTTTTATTATTGAATAAAATAAAATTAAAAATAACTTATAATTATAGTGAAAACAATAATAATAAAAACCTATATATATATTCCAAAATTCTTTTATTACCTAATATTGAAACATATCAACGCCCTATTTCAACTTCGAGTGAAACTCAACACACATAAATCAATAAGTTACATAGATATGTATTTATAAACATTTGAACCTAACCCAATGACCTTAGAGAAAGCCAAGCCCTTTACAACCACTTTGACTGAAAGCTTTAAAATATTGTACACGATAGACATTCCAAATTGTAATAATCCAATACACGTTTCAAATCTTTTCGGTCTTATCCTTTCAACCTAACCAATCGAATTATAAATTATCCGATCTAGACAATGTAGTTGTATTTTTGGTGAAACATAAATTATTTGTCAAGCTGATTTGCTACGTTGACGAAAGTATTAATATCCATATTTTTTTATATAATTTACACAAACCATATCAAATTATCCATATTTTTTTATATAATTTATGAGAATCTTTGAACCATTGCATTGGCAGTGACGCATTGCCGTACTCCATACTTTTGTTTCTAAGTTGAACTTGCACGGATTTCGAAATCTCCATAAAATATAATAAGCTGAACTTGCACGCATTTGAAAATCGCCATAAAATATATATGAAGTTGGTAAGTATTAAAATGGCTGATTAAGTATTTGTAAATTATTTTAATTGCACTTTAAATATAAATTATTTGTTGGTATGAAGTATACGATCTCACTACTATAACCTAAATGATAATAGTAAGGACATTGGTTTCTTCTATATATATTATATATTATGTGTGATAAAATAGTATTTTGGTTTTGGAGTAAAATATAAAACTCTTTCTTGAGTTATTAGAGGGGGAGGGATTATCACAAACAATAGAGGGATAGTGGAAGTTGCATTTGTTTTGGGTCTTGGGAACTTATCAAGTAAACATGTAGAAGCATGTGCGTTATAGAAAGATTTGAAGATCGTCATTAATTATGGCGTCCAAATTCTGAACATGATGGAAGATTCAAAAAATCCAACAAGGCACCTAGTTTGAAACACTTCTCCATTGGATGTTCTTATCACTTCAATACTAGAGCAGGCAAAGAAGGAATCCAAATACTTCTCCAGGATTCATTTCTATCACATATTAAGGGAGAATAATGCCTTGGTTGATACTTATGTTGATTAGGCCGCTACTCTAGAAGTTGGGATTTTAATCATCAATAAAAAGTTGGACACTGACCTCATCCCCCAAGATTTTCATGAAAGTCGAGACACATACTATTCATTTATGGTGGCACATGGAATATTGAATGAGAGGATCATCATATGGTAGGGAGTGTAATGTAAAATGACCTCTTCTCCTGACTCACATGCACACCATTCAACTCCACATGCTTTTGAACCTGCAGGAGGACTTTCCCCTCAACATTTTTGGCTTATGACATTGAATTCTAGCATTCAAGTGAGGAGGAATTAGGTAGCAAAATTGTGTCGTGGTCTAGTGAATTTCAACATTGTGTGTTGGTTTGTCTGTATGGTCCTTGTTACCACATGATTTGTACTTGTGCAAATCCCTCTACACGATGCCAACTTTGTGTAACAACTTGAGGTATCTACCAATGTCACCTAAGAATATACTTCCCTCATTTTAGTGAAGGAAAGAGGTCCAACACAAGGGATGATTCCCTTTTGACCTCAAGGGATCAAGTAGCAAGATTAGCCAAGCATACAATACCCTATCTTGGTCACTTAGATGTGATACAGTATGTCTTAGGAAAAGGTGAAGGTGAGTTTGTTTTTGTAATGTAATTGGGCAACCTGTGAGAGACAAGAAACTTTCCAATGCATATAGTGATCAATTACTGAGTTAAATTGCATACCATTCAACTTTAGACACTAGATATCAAATAAAACCAATTGTTGTTATAAAATTGCAGCAGTAAACCAGTCTATATCAACATTAGGAAAACAACCCAGAGAATTAACAATTGAGTCTTAGAATTTATCTTATAACGAGGGGAATACTATCCAATTGCTAAACAAGATTTATGGGCAAGTTTTTCCACAATATTAAGTATGCAACAATAAATTGCAGCCCAAATGGTTGTAGCATTCACGTTATGAAAACAACAAGTTATACAATGATTTTTATGTGACTAGCAGAATAGGAAACTAGTTGAGCACGTACTCACGTGACATGTGGTCGTTTTATCCGACTACTACCATTATAACCTCCACATGTTCCCACGTTGCTCCACACACGACACACAAGCTAAGTAGGGGTTTCGAACCAATGACTTCACATAACAAAGTTCTTTAACAATACACTCCATCACGAACTACCTTACACCCTAGGGGCACAAGTTATCCAATGATTCTTCAAAGCATTAAGGTACAATTAACATGTCAGTGATGTCATAAAGTTATATTAGGTTTTGAGAGTTGTTGAGAGTATAAATTATCACAAGCATAAAGATTAATGTCGTCTACTTTCTTAGGGAAAATGGACTCAAGGCAAGGCATTCAAGGAGGCCAAGCAAGAGAGAAGGGGAATATTTAAACCCTAGAGCTACCCATTCACAGAACTAGGTCAAATCTCAAAGGAAGACCACTAAAGTTTATCCACTCATAAACCCTAGGTGTCATCCCATTTTCTCTATTGCATTTAGCAAAGAAGTTGAATTGAACTAGGTCTTCGGCCTAGGGGGATAACCACTTCATAATCCCTAGAATCAAACTCTAGCTAAGATAAACCCTAAGGGGATAGCCACTCATGACCCTTAGAGAAAATATTAAATCCTCCAACAAGTCAAGGTGAAAACAACAAAGGAAGGGGATAACTACTCTTAATCTTTCCACTTAGGGTTTCTAGATTTTTGAAATATCAAGGTAAGATGCAAAATCACCACTCTAATAGAGCAAATTACCAAGTTCTCTCAAGAAAAGCCACATGCATTCAAAGTAGACAATTACAAACAAGGAACATTAGCATGAGGAAACCTTAATCTATGAAGAATCCACCATCAACAAAAGAAACATTGATCCAAAATCACTCCAAGTAATTTGAATAAGACTCCAAGAAACAAAGAGAGGTAGATAGAAACTTTTCTAAGCTATATCCCCACAAGTGTGAGGAGTTGTGATGATGAAAAAATGAGTTGAGTGATCCCTCCTTTTATAAGAGGTAACCAGGCACTATAATCCACAATATTAAAGTAAAAAGACATTAATCTATGATAACAAGTAGGGTCAACCCCTCAAAGAGCCTATGCAAATGATAAATCATGCAAATAAGCCATCATAAGGTCACACGTGTGGTGATGTCAAGCCTCCAAAGGGTGAAGGAGGGCCTCCCAAGGCCATATTCCATCGTCCAAGGTGCAAGCAAATTTGAAGAGTGCCACATCGCATAAAATCATCATATGGTGTCCAAGTGGCAGGAAAACCTATGAGCAAACCCCATCATCTCAATCAAACCCTAGCCATGACATCATCATCAAAATCTTGACGTCCAAGGTGGAGAAGACAATGTAAAAGGTGGAGAGAGGGTGCATCTCATCTCTACATGGTGTCTCACTAAAACCAAATGCAACTTCCCCATCAAGTGGTTGGGTGCACTGCCCAAAGTATGGGATTTCTGCCCATATGTGTGCCATCATGATCATATATATATAATGAAAGTTCATTTGTCCATCATTGAAGGTCTATAAGATGTGAGAGATTGTGTTTGAGTATGACAAGCTATCAAATGACTCAACGCTTTGCATCACATGTGCCATATCCTGCAATAGATGCACAACGTCCTAGGTGAAAGCAGGGAACGCCCTTCAAAGAACCATGTCAGGGGCATCCAAATCAATAAAAGTTATCGAATCAAGTAAGAACAATGTTCACAAGGTACAAGAGTCCTTAGATCATATAAAGTAAGCTTTTACCTAACATAGAAGCCACATCAACAATTCACATCAAGTATCCCCTTCAAACTTCACATTAGCTCAAGACATTATGTAAGTTGGCAAGTTTAAGTATGGGAGGACCATCATCATACCCTATTAGGTGTGCCACCTAGAACATAAAATAAAAGATCCAAGTAGAGGAATATGTCTTGGGGGAAACAATAAATAAATCAAAGCCCTTCAAGAGTAAGTGAGATAATGAAATGTGTTGGGTATACTTCATGGCTCATGGAATCATTTGGTCCATTTATATGAGTGTCTTTATAGAGGGTGTGCTTTCTCTTGAGTCACCCCTTTATAGGCACTACATTTTTCCAAATCCCTCAATATTCCTTTTATCTTTTTATTTTATTGATTTGCAAGATCCCTTTATAAGGTTTCAAGCATTAACATCCATTGCTTTGGGACTGGAGCGAACACAAAAAAGGGTAGAGCTCAAGCTATGGATTGTGGCTTTTAAATGTCCTTGTTGTCCCATTTCTTTCTTTCTTTCATAACATTCTTTCTTTATCATTTATTAGTAGCAGTTGCATCAACCTCAACATTATATCCCTTCTTCTCATGAGAGAATGAGCTATGACCCATTACCAAAGTTTAGTACACTGTGATAGGCTCTAGGATGTTAATGTCACACACCTGACCCCTAAGTACCTTTTTAAGGGATGGGGTATAATGTTTTCTCTTACCTCCAACCAATATGGTATCCGAGACTAATCCCTTTCTCTTGATGGAAAATCTTAATGCATGCCAAACCTCCCGAAATTCAGTTAGGATCCATTCGACACCTAAGGTTCACCAATCCTACTGGACACCACTCGACTCGTCAACCCAATAAAGATTAACATGCGCTATCATAATGATGTTCTTAGTCAGCATCAATTTGCCATGTCACCGCTGGGCACTTAGACTTGCACGACTAGAGGATGACAATAGTCCCTCTCCTATAGTCCAATTAAAATACTTAATAAATATTTTGTATAATATCATTCTTTGGTAATTAATGACTTAAACATCATTAAGGATAATTATTCTCCACAAACTAATTATCCAATAATTAATTTTTTCTTAGACTAATACTCATGGCCCAGTGAGTACTGAGGTTTTACTTTATCTTTCCCCCCCTTAGAAGTAGTTTAGAACTAACTCAATAAATTACTCATGTGATAATTACAAGTAATTATATTATAACACCATGAGGTTAATTTCTCCATAATATACTTAAGTTTATTGACCTTAATTAAGGTATATAATTCAATCCCTCCTCGACACACAACTCCATACTGAATTTTCATGTAATTTCACACACACACACACACACACACACACACAGATGCATATTTATTTATTTACTGGGGGAAATGATTAACTATATTCAACTTGATATTTATTTATTTAATTATATTATAATATGATTCATTATATCAAAGGAGCACTTATGATTATCAATATCTATTAATATCTAAGCCTCTGGACTTCGGCGAAGATTCCTCATTAGACTTTTATGAATACACCCAAATCTTCTGAATGCAAAAATTCCAAAGAGCGTCCCACTTAGGTTATATTATCATGAAATATGATATTAATTATATTACATTATGATGTAAATAAATCACATCAAACATTTATTATAATCAATTACATCAAGATAACCTCGTTTAATTTAAATGTGTTTAATATTCATGCAAACTTTGGAATGAGGGGAGGTAGGTTTGGGCCTTCGACCCTTTTTTCATGTTCCTTCGATCATCCCCAAACTTCCGGAGTCTGGAAGCCCCAAACTCTCGGAGCTCCGAACTCCCGAACTCCCGAAGGGTCCACACTTCACGTGATCTTGTATTAAATATTAAATTAAAAGGGAAAAAAGAGTTGGTACTTTATTACGTACCAATATCATAATAAAATTACTTAAAATATTTCATATTATATTACATCTTTTTGGAGATTGTGCCCAGGTTTATAAGGTCTCCAATATTTTATTAATATTTTAAAATGAGAGAGAGAGATCCCTGGGTCAATCTCCTTTATCTCATCCAACAAATCCTTTATACTCAAATCCCCCGGAGTCCCGAAGCTCCGAAGTGGCCCCACTTATGCATGTTTCTATATTGTTTAATATTTAAAAAGAGCTAGCTTCATTCACGTGTAACCATTTTAATAAACCTTAATATAATATAATTTATTATTTATATTCCTCGAAAATTATGCCTAGGTTTTAAATTCTCCAATATTATATTTAGTAATTGAAAAGAGAGAGAGAGAGAGTTTGTTCTCTAGGTCAATCTCCTTCGGTTCTTCCTTTCAACTCTTCATTCTCAATTAACCCGGAGTTTCGGAGTCCCGAAGGGGACCCACTTGTAATTACATTGTGGTTCAAATACAATGAAATAATTTGAATTAGAATATAATGAATATTGTATTAAAAGTATATTATATTGAACTATGTTAATTGATCACATTAAATACAATAATTTTATTAATTTTATTTCTTACCTTTACAACCTTGTGTGGCGAAATAAAGGGTTCGGACATTCAACTACTCTCGCTCATGGAATCCTATCACCTAAACATCCTGGAGCCTCAGTGCTCCGAACTCGCATAGTTCTGAAGACTACGAGATGGTTAAAGCATTTGGTCACTGTTTATTCCCTGGTGTGTTTGACATTAAAATAAAAATAAATATATTCTCTTTGGTCTCAGGTATTTTATGCTCCAGGGGAATTAACCTCCATTTTCAGAATAATAAAATAATAAAAATAATAATCATATGTATATAGACATATATACATACATTTCCATGGTCTTACTCAGATTTGATACCTGGAAGATTTAAAGGAAATTATTTTCTCTTACAGAAAAATAAGGAAAGGAAAAATATAGTTTTCTAGGCCTTATAAAGGGATTTAATAACAGTTTATATTCCAAGGAAATTTCTCCATCCTGGAAATTAAAATATAATTATAATCTCTCCCTTCCCGTGGGTAAATGAGTAGAATTTTATTTCCTTATTACCATGATTTACTGCTCTTACTAAATTGAAGGAAAATGGTCCTAAGACAAAGATTTACCTCCACAGTAAATTCAGTGTTTCTACCAGGATTTACTACCCACCAAAATTTAAGGGGATTCTTCCCAAATTTAGGAAATTTAACACAATTTAAACATAAATGTTTATTTATGCCTCAAATAGAATCTTGAGAACTTTTGTATTTTAATTCATTTAGACCAAATTCATGTTTATGTCCTAATTATTTTTCCGCAATAATTATTTATAAGGACTTTTAATGTTTTCCCATATTTGAGATTATTTCCTAAATTCCACACAGATATGATATTCTCTAACTTTTTTGGCATGTGATATGAGGACATACTAAAATGGAGCACTATTACACACAAAAATCACTTTCTCTCTTCTTTCAAATGTGTTATATATATTTTTAATTGTTCAGTCATCAATTCCAAAGAATGCATTAAATTGTACAACATAGTCAACCACAACATCCCTTCCCAAAAATCTTATTTTAGCACACAAATAGTCAAGAGATAAGAAATAAAATCAAAAGAGCTTCAACTAATACATTCTCTTTATTTTGCTTAAATTTCTCAAGTCACTTTTTTCATAAATTAAACTTACAGAATTCTAAAACATAGAATAAAATTTTCTCTGATCTAAACACTACAGATATTTAACCAATTATATTTATCTAAAAACCAGATAGTGATGCAACCGCTGAAATGGGTACCCTTTTCGACCCAAAGGTAGGCACAACATCTCCTGGAAGGATTTACCACTGGCCACCCCCTGGCTAGATCATGATGCTCCGAGAGAGATTCCTCCTTCTATTCAACAACAACCAGCGATGGAGGCCACTCTCCTCCTCCCATGGGAACTTGATAGATCAGTTTTCTCTCCACCAAGCAAGGGGGTCTGCAATGAGTGCTTCATCAATCACTCATCTTCTCTGCAGCCCCATTTATTAGCTTGGACTGAAAACATTGCCCAACAAATTCCCATACCCAGAACAAATTCGTTTTGCAGTTCTCTTCAAAACTAGAGAGTTGCACATGCTCTCCCTCCTCAAAAAATGGTCACCAGACCCATCTTCCTCTCTCCTCTTCCTCTGTCCACGAATTACCCCTCTTTTCTTGCCTTCCTCGACAAGATTTCATGGGTCCAAATCCCAATTTCGTGGGTGGTTTGGCTTTCTTAAACTCTTCAGGTTCATGACTCTTGGAATGTTTCCTCTTCATTTTTCTCCTCTGAGAATGTGAACTAGTATCACTACTAGACAATTCCTTGGAGTTGTCAGTTTACTCACTAGATGATTGTTCCGTTGAATGTCTCTTGGCTCCATGTTGGGCCTTCTTTAAGGTTCTCCTCCTTGTGTGGCTACTTTCAGTACCATGCTTTTATATCTCAGGTGGACTTTGGGTTTTCTTAGTATGATGTCTATCCACATTACTGGCTATTGTCCCATGTTGCAATTGTCTTTATATATCTGTTAGGCTTTGCAGTAGGACTGCATTAATTTCATTTTGTTTTTCCTGTTCTTTTATCATCCTTTCATTGTCATCCTTACAACTCTGTAATTATGCCATGAAGCTTCTTACAATTTCATCCAAATCTGAAGGGGTTTCCACCACCCTCCTCTCACCAAATTCTTCTTCTCTATTGTGGGAGATTTCCCCCAAATCATGGTGTGTCACCATTATTTGCGTTGTAGTTTTCTTTTCTGTCCACTGACTAGAGTGTTGATAAAAAAAAAATTGTTATTTAATTATCTACTAGTTTATGAACAACACATGCAATTTGTAAGGTGAAATCGACTTCATTATTTGGAGAACTAGCAACAAATAGTTCAATTTTTTTTTTTGAGCATACAACAACAACATAAAGTTTTGTTCCTCTCTTCAGTAGTGGTTTAAATAAGCTCCTTATGAATGGGGTAAGATAGGTTGTTACCCTTAAAATTTCTCTAATAAAATTTTATGCAACTCGTTCATGATCCCAAGCAGTCTAAGTGTTTCTGCACGGTCTGGTACAACTCTGTCACATACCTGACCCCTAAGTACCTTTTTAAGGAATGGGGTATAAATTTTTCACTTACCTCCAATGAATATGGTATCAGGGACTAATCCCTTTATCTCGATGGACAGTCTTGATGCATGTCATACCTCCCGAACTTCAGTTAGCATCCATTCAACACCTAAGGTTCACCAATCCTACTGAACCCCACTCGACTCATCAACTCATTGGATATTAACATGCTCCATCACAATTATGTTCTTAATCAACATCAATTCGCCATGTTACCACAAGACGCTTAGGCTTTCCCAACTAGAGGATTAAAATAGTCTCTCTCCTATAGTCCAATTAAAATACTTAATTAATATTTCGTAGAATACCATTCTTTGGTAATTAATTACTTAAAACTCATTAAAAATAAATATTCTCCACAAACTAATTATCCAGTAATTAATTTTTTCTTATCCTAATACTCATGGCTCAGTAATTTCTGAGGTTTTACTTTCTCTTCCCCCCCCTTAGAAGTAGTTTAGCACTAACTTGATAAATTACTCATATGATAATTATGAGTAATTATATTATAACACAATGAGGTTAATTTCTCCATAATATACTTCCGTTTATTAACCTTATTAAGGTATATAATCTAATCCCTCCTCGACATGCAACTCCATACCAAATTTTCATGTAATTTCACACACACACACACACACACACATATGCATATTTATTTATTTACTAGGGAAAATGATTAACTGTATTCGACCTGATATTTATTTATTTATTTATATTATAATATGATTAATTATATCAAATGAACACTTAGGATTATTAGTATCCATTGATACTTAAGCCTTCGAACTTCGGTGAAGATTCCTCATCAGACTTTTATGAATATACCGAAATCCTCTGAACGTCGAAATTCCGAAGAGGGTCCCACTTAGGTTATATTATGATGCAATATGATATTAATTATATTACATTATGATGTAAATCAATCACATCAAACATTTATTATAATCAATTACATAAATATAACCTTGTTTAATTTAAATGTGTTTAATATTGATGCAAACTTTGGAATGCGGGGAGGTAGGTTAGAGCCTTCATCCCTTTTTTCTTGTTCCTTCTATCATCCCCAAACATCTTGAGTCCAAAAGCCCCGAAATAGTGGAGATTTGGAGTCTCGAACTCCCAAAGGGTCCAGACTTCAGGGGATCTTGTATTAAATATTAAATTAAAAAGGGAAAAATAGTTGGTACTTTATTATGTACCAATACCATAATAAACTTATTTAAAATATATCATACTATATTACATCTTTTTGGAGATTGTGCCCAGGTTTATAAGGTCTCCAATATTAATTTAATATTTTAATATAAGAGAGAGAGATCTGGGTCAATCTCCTTCGGCTCATCCAACACATCTTTTATACTCAAATCTCCCAAAGCCCCAGAGTCTCGAAGCTCCGAAGTGGCCCCACTTATGCATGTTTCCATATTGTTTAATATTTAAAAAGAGCTAGATTTATTCACGTGTAACCATTTTAATAAACCTTAATATAATATAATTTATTATTTATATTCCTCGAAAATTACGCCCATGTTTTAAATTCTCCAATATTATATTTAATAATTGAAAAGAGAGAGACAATGTTCTCCGGGTCAATCTCCTTCGGCTCTTCCATGCAACTTTTCATTCTCAATGAACCCAGAGTTCTAGAGTTTCAGAGTCTCGAAGGGGACCCACTTGTAATTACATTGTGTTTTAAATATCATTAAATAATTTGGATTATAATATAATAAATATTGTATTAAATGTATATTATATTGAATTATGTTAATTGATCACATTAAATAAAATAATTTAATTAATTGTATTTCTTACCTTTACAACTTTGCGTAGGGAAATAAAGGGTCCGGGCATTCAACTACTTTGGCTCGTGGAATCCCATTACCCAAACATCCTGGAGCCTTGGAGCTCCGAACTCCTAGAGTTCCGAAGACCACAAGATGGTTAAAGCATTTGGTCACCGTTTATTCCTTGGTGTGTTTGACATTAAAATAAAAATAAATATATTCTTTTTGGTCTCATGTCTTTTATGCTCCATGGGCTTTAACCTCCATTTTCAGAATAATACAATAATACAATAATATAAATAAAATAATAATAATCATATGTATTTAGACATATAGACATATATATCCATAGTCTTACTCAGCTTTGTTACCGGGAAGATTTAAAGGAAATTATTTTCTCTTACAAAAAAGTAAGGAAAGGAAATCCTTATACAGGGATTTAATAAAATTTTATATTTCAAGGAAATTTCTCCATCCTGTAAATTAAAATATAATTATAATCTCTCCCTTCTCATGGGTAAATGAGTAGAATTTTATTTCCTTATTAGTGTGTTTTACTACTCTTACTATATTTAAGGAAAATGGTCCTAAGACAAAGATTTACCTTCACAGTAAATCCAGTGTTTCTACTAGGATTTAATGGCCACCAAAATTTAAGGGGATTCTTCACAAATTTAAGAAATTTAATGCAATTTAAACATAAATGTTTATTTGTGCCCCAAACTAAATCTTGAGAACTTTGTATTTTAATTCATTTAGACCAATTTCATGTTTATGTCCTAATTATTTTGTAACACACCCACTACCATCAATCAAATTTTTTTTTTTGGTTGAATTCTCAATAATGAGACTCCCCGGAGCTTGTAGCAGCAAAATGCCAATCCCCGAATCGCAGGTCTTCTATTTGCCTACCCGATTCTCTGTATATAACCGTGGTCTTACGTCCCACCTGACGCAGACACGCCAACCATGGGTACGTCCTCTCACAGGGTCTTCTTCTTCTCGCCCGAAGAACTCCGAGGTTCTTCTATTTCCCTATCGGGACATCTGCTCCCACAGTTCTCTTCGTGCGATCCCCTTTCCTTGATTTATCGGGGAATTGGAAATCGTGACTTCGCGAGTTCAAAGGTTGAACACTGGGTTCTCGGATCCCCGAGATCCAATGATCAGTCAACTCGCTGACTTTTCCCCGAGGGATTTCGCTACTTGCAACCTCGTGACTTTGAATGCCCAATACTTGGGTTCTCACCCTACGAACTCCTGAGTTCGCGAGATCTCTCGATCTCTTCCACCTGTCCTCCCTCGATGGATGGCTCACAGCCTCTCACCACTTCGTTGCTTCGCGGCCTCATGTCTCACAACTTTTAACACCAAATACTTGGGCGTTCACCATGCGATCTCCCGAGTTCGCGAGATCGCCTCGATCTCTGCCACCTGTCCTCCCCAGATGGACGGTTCACAGCCTCTCACTACTTCGCTGCTTCACGACTTAGAGCATCCAAACTTCGGGCTCTTACCTCGCGAACCTCCGAGGTAGCGAGATCCCTGGATCTCCACCACCTGTCCTCTTCGGATGGACGACTCAGATCCTCTCGTAGCCTCACCACTCGCGACTTAAAGCGTCCAGATTTTGGACTTCCACCCCGCGAGCCCCAAGCACACGAGATCCCTGGATCTTTGCCACCTGTCCTCCTCGGATGGACGACTCGGATCCTCTCGTGGCTTTTCCACTCGCGACTTGGAGCATCCAACTTTTGGACTTCTTCACGAGGCTTAACCCTCGTCTAGCTCCCTATAGATCTAACGATGATCGGGTTTCCTGGCTAAGATCTGACGGTTCATATCGGTCCCGATGTCGTGCCCTTTCCTACTGCCCTTTGGACGTGAAAAAACCAACGGTCCAGATGTTCTCATGGAGTCTGGGGTTCTACGATTCAGATTTCCTCGCTATTCATGAAGATAAGGGAAAAAGGGTTAAGGAAATTTACGCCCTCATTCATTCCTTTGATTTAACGGTTGTGAATGACCGCAGCTTTCCCGACAGGATCTCATCCATTGATCAATACTTATCCTTACGCGGCTACTTCGGGATTTCAAGAGGGTCATTCCTATTCGAATAGGGCTTCTAAGACTTGCACATTCACGCCCTTTTTCCATGTTC
>SNQJ01S0005840.1:279545-291750 GCA_010110895.2 Picea sitchensis | reverse complement strand
GATAATACAGAACCTGCATTGTTCCTGGGTAGATGAAGACCTGCAACAAACCATGTCAGAACTTGCATAGAGTTAGACCATAAAACCATGATGATTTCGATGATCCTAGTTATCTATTCATTTTTCTGTGCCTCAATGCGCATAAGAGTATCAATAGGAAAAATATTTAAATCTTCCCCAATTTCTCCTTCCATTCTTTTTTTTTTTTTTTTGAGAAAGAGTTTCAGTGGATCATTAAAATAACATTGGAAAAATTCTGAGATTATCATCACTCAATTCTTCTAGTTGTTCTACTATTGAAGATTCATCATCATCATCACTATTTTGTGCACGAGAAGCTTCTTTATCCTTGTTTTGAGAATTTTCCTTTTTTATTTTCCATTTGTTGGGTAATGAATAATCTACTTGTATGACATTATCAAGTTCTGGAATTGTGTCAAATTTTTCTTTAGGAGTTTTGTTGTCTTGAGCTTGATCTACTTTATATGCATAACTTTGATTATTATATTCCTTATTAGAAGTTTTAGCCACCAATATCCTATTATTAACTTCATCAATTTCAGATGTTTTATATTCATCATCTTTCTTGCTTGGTACTTCAAAGTTTCTTTTCCATATCTTCTTATTCAATTTGTTAGGGTTTCCTATCTTTAAGGATTGCATTGGTGTAACATCCCCAAAAATAAATTATTTTTTTAAGTCTGAAAATACTTAGGAATTTATTTCCGTTTTTTATCAATTCGAAATTGGAAAATTATTGCCATTTATGGCAATTCTGAATTCCGAATTTAGTTAATTGTAAATTATGTTACTTTGTTAGTTAGCTACACAATCTAGATCTTTTGGTGTAACAATAACTTTATGGATTCAAGGATTCTTTTGTAGGGATATATGTTTCTTTGACAATCGATAAAAATGTGACAAAAGTGTGACATGCATTGTTCTTTAATGGCAGAGTAGATATTTTCATATCTAAAGTCTATCTTTTATTTTCAATGCTTTTTGACCATCACGAAGCCAAGGTCACTTATTTTTTATACGAGTTCTTCTATGGGTGGCGGATAACTTGGGGGATGTACCGTAGTAATTGTCTACTTATCCTTAAACACTTAAACACTTCAGCACTTTAGGCTTTGATCAAGGCCGCAGTCTAAATATTCTATGTTTTGTCTCTTTTTTTCAGGAGATATTATCAGTTAATGTTTTAGTTTTGTCTCTTTTCTAAGATATTATTAATTTAATTTTGTCCAAAGAGAAATGGTTGGATCTACAAATTTGAGTGGTTAAGTGATGCAGGAGTATCGTTGTCAACATTCATCAAGGCGAGTGGAGGAGGAGTATCATCATCAACATTCATCAAGGCGAGTGGAGGACAACTCAGCATCAAGTGCACGTTCAAAAAATGTTTTGGGATCCAAAAAGGAGAGTGCATCATTTCTATTTTGAAGGCATTGAAATTAAAGCTTTTAATGTTTTGAGGAAAAAACCATTGTATGAGATCGCAAAAGATCGCAAAAGATTGTAATTATCTTAATTATTTGTAGGATTGTATAGATATTGAGCAGTGACTCGTATCTCGGTTGTAAATGCCATTTATTATAATAATCCTTAGTGGTAGAATGCTTTGATTATGATATGAAATCCCTAGTAGTCTATAGGAAGGCTTGTGAAGCCCATCCGTGTATAAATATATGTAATCTATGCCCAAATGAGGTCGCTGAAGACAATTGTATGTTGTTGTTGAAGTTTATTGTAAATTGTTGTCAATGAAAAGTTGAAGAGCTGCAAGAAATCTTTGTAAATGCTTTGCTGAAGGAATATAATAGAGGAATATTGTTCTCAAATTCTAAGTTTTCATATCCAAGAGTTAAATGGGTAATGTGTGTTATTTTCTTTCAGTGTTTTATATGCCCGCGTATGCATTTTATGATTAATTGAATGAACCTGTAGTGTTATGTAAGTTTCAATTGTTTCTCTTCTGAAATACTAGTGCAAGGAGTGCATAGTAGCCACACAAGGAGTGTGAAGGAAGAGTCGTTTTCAGACTCAGAAGCTCAGAAGAGATAACGTGAAATTGTGCAAGGTGAGTGTAAGGAGTGCACATATACTCATCTGAGTATAGGAGCTCGAGAATACCCTTGCAAGGTGTGAATAGGGCCAACACTTAGTCAATTTTTGAAGAGCCTTGAGGAAACGAACGCAAGGAGTGCGTGGGAAGATTTTCTAGAAATATTCAAGTGTCAAGTTTTCATAGGAGCGCAAGGTGTGTGTATAGAAGACCCAAATCATTTGAGTGTTAAAGTTGGGGAGAAAGAGCGACCAAAATATTCGAAGGGAAGAATCCTTTCATTTTTGAGGTCGAGTGGACGAGATCCACCCGAGGAGGAGCAGATCTTTCCTAGACATTAGATCTGAGAAAGTAGAGTGGGTGTTAACCCCTAAAGTCCTTCGGACTTCACGTATTCAGAGGTTTCTATGTGGTGTGTGCAAAGGAAACAATTTTCCCGAAGTCCCAGGAACCAGAGAAGATCTAGATCATCTAATTTGAGTGGTTAAGTGATGCAGGAGTATCATCATCAACGTTCATCAAGGCGAGTGGAGGAGGAGTATCCTCATCAACGTTCATCAAGGAGAGTGGAGGAAAACTCATCATCAAGTGCACATTCAAAAAATGTTTTGGGATCCAAAAAGGAGAGCGCATCATTTCTATTTTGAAGGCATTGAAATTAAAGATTTTAATGTTTTGAGGCAAAAACCACTGTATGAGATCGCAAAAGATTGTAATTATCTTAATTATTTGTAGTATTGTATAGATATTGAGCAGTGACTCATATCTGGGTTGTAAATTCCATTTATATTAATAAACCTTAGTGGTAGAATGCTTTGATTATGATATGAAAGCACTAGTAGTCTGTAGGAAGGCTCGAGAAGCCCATCCGTGTATAACAATCTATGCTGAAATGAGGTTGCTGAAGACAATTGTATTTTGTTGTTGAAGTTTATTGTAAATTGTTGTCAAGGAGAATTTGAAGAGTTGCAAGAACTCTTTGTAAATGCTTTGCTAAAGGAATATAATAGAGGAAGATTGTTCTCAAATTCTAAGTTTGCATATCTATGAGTTAAATGGGTAATGTATGTTATTTTATTTTTGTGTTTTATATGCCTACGTATGCATTTTATGATTAATTGAATGAACCTGTAGTGTTATGTAAGTTTCAATTGTTTCTCTTCTTAAATACTGGTGCAAGGAGTGCATAGTAGCCACGCAAGGAGTGCAAAGGAAGAGTCATTTTCAGACTCGGAAGTTCAGAGGAGATAACGTGAAATTGTGTAGAGTGGGTGCAAGGAGTGCAAATATACTCATCTGAGTATAGGAGCTCAAGAATACCCTTGCAAGGTGTGCATAGGTCCAACACTTAGTCAAGTGTTGAAGAGTCTCAAGGAAATGAACACAAGGAATGCGTAGGAAGATTTTCTAGAAATCTTCAAGTGTTAAGTTTTTAGAGGAGCACAAGGTGTGCGTAGAAGACTCAAATCATTTGAGTGTTAAACATTAGGAGAAAGAGCGACCAAAATCTTTGAAGAGAAGAATATTTTCATTTTCAAGGTCGAGTGGATGAGATCCACCCGAGGAGGAGTAGATCTTTCCTAGCCATTAGATTTGGAAAAGTAGCGTGGGTGGTAACCCTGAAGTCCTTCGGACTTCGCTTATTCAGAGGTTTCCATGTGGCATGTGAAAAGGAAGCAAGTTTCTCGAAGTCCCGGGAACCGGAGAAGATCTGGACCGTTTGATTATGGGGACATGTGCCCACAGATCCAACATTGTTCGGAAGTTCGGATATCCAGCTATTTGGAGGTGTTATGGAGGAAGTGTGCAATCTTCCCGAAGTTTCGAAGCCCACAATGAATCTTAACCGTCGATGTGAAGAACCACATGTCAGCAGATCTTGTCATGCAAATATTTGGTACCCTGAAGGAATGGAGGTTTAAGTCTGTTTGGGTCGAGAAATCCCGAAGGTCAGAGTAGATCCCAACCGTCCATTCATGAGGACATGTGGACCATTGATCACGCCCTTCGTGAGCTCGCCAGTTTAACACTCTGGAGGATATGATGTGTTGAGTTGTGGAAGGTTCTGAAGTCCAAAGCGTGGAGCATAGATCCACCGTTGATCTGAGGCAAGCGCTAGTCATCTGAGAAGAGAACCTGATGCTTTTGACATCAGTGAATCATAGAATGAATATGTAGAAGCCGAAGAAGTTGTAGGAGAACAAGCAGTAGATGAGCACCTGTTGAGAGCTGTTGTCAAGCTGGGAACCAGAGAGAAAATAGAGGTCCCAATGTATGAGGGAAATTAAAATGTAGAAGAACTGCTTGACTGGGTAAGTGCTTTAGATAAGTACTTCGATTATGAGGATATTGACGATGAGAAGAAAGTGAAGCATGATGTGACTAGGTTGAAAGGACATGCAACATTATGGTGGGTCAAATTGCAAGATGAAAAAAGATGCAAAGGTAAGTCCAAAATTAAGAGTTGGGATAGAATGGTAGCTAAATTGAAAGAAAAGTTCATACCCAAGTATTATCAAGTGAATATGTTTAGAAAGTTACAAAATATGAGACATAAAGGTTTGTCGGTGAAGGAACACACCGAAGAGTTTTACAAGATGAACATCATGCAGGACATAGAGAGAATGATGAAGAAACAGTTGCCAGGTATATTAATGGCCTGAGATATGAGATTCAGGATTAAATCAACATGATGACTATGAGAACAATGGAGGATGCTTATCAGGTAGCCCCGAAAGAAGAAGATAAGTTGGAAAGAAAGCAGAGTCAAAGAAATAGAGGAAAAATTCCAAGCAGAGAAAGAGGAATAGTCAGAGAAAAGTTCAAAAATCCTAGACCAGAAGATGGAAGATATCACAGTCAGACAGAAAGAGCAGGTAGTTCTCTAGGGGGACACTATGGTGGAAGAACCTCTTTTTCCAGAGGAAGAGGCAGAGGCAGAGGAGGAGAAGTGAAGTGTTATGCCTGTGGAAAGACAATGCACATGTCTTGGGAATGTCCTGAGAGAAATAATACGGGAGGTGGAGAAGCTCACATTTCTGAAGTACAGAAGATGAATGTAGAGATAGAAATGAAGGCAGAAGCAGTGGAAGAAGGAAGATCACTCATGATGAGGAAAGTTATCATAAAACCATAGAAAGAGGTAAGAGAATCAGTCTAGAGAAACAATTTATTTAGAACCGCTTGGAAGACCAAAGATAGGGTATGCAAGGTGATCATAGACAGTGGAAGCACTGACAATTTAGTATCCACAGAGATGGTGGAAAAACTAAAGCTAGAGACAACTGCACATATAAATCCGTACAAGGTATCATGGTTGCAGAAAGGACATCAAGTAATGGTAAGTCGACAATGTAAAGTTGAATTTAAAATAGGAGGTTATAAAGATGAAGTTTTGTGTGATGTCATACCTATGGATGTTTGCCATGTTTTGTTGGGAAGACCATGGCAATATGACATGAATTTCATACATGAAGGAATAAAAAACACTTATACCATGGAGAAGAATTGGTGTAAACATATGGTGTTTCCAATAGAAGATAAAAGAAAGTCCAAGTATACTTCTCATGAGTGGGAAGGAACTCTTGAAAGAAGTCAAGAAAGAATAGGAAATGCAGTTTGTTGTTGTAGGTAAGCCAAGAGTCATTCTCACAACTACATCTATGGATGATTTTCCTATAGAAGTCTAGGAATTATTGGATGAGTTCACTAATATTGTGGTGGATGAGTTACCTCACTCATTACCGCCCATCAGGAGTATTAGCATATTGACCTTATTCCAGGAGCAAGTTTTCCAAATAAAACAACGTATCGATTGACACCTCGAGAGAATGAAGAGGTCAAAAATCAAGTCTAGGAGTTGTTGGATAAAGGTTTAGTGAAGGAAAGTTTGAGTTTGTGTGTCGTACCAACTGTATTGGGTCCAAAGAAAGATGGAGGTTGGAGAATGTGCACATATTCTAGATCCATCAAGAAGATAACCATCAGGTATAGATTCTCTTTACCCAAAATGGATGATTTGATGGATTGTTTAAGTGGAGCTAGTTATTTTTCCAAGATAGACTTGAAAAGTGGTTACCATCAGAAAAGGATGAGAGAAGGAGATGAATGGAAGACAACATTCAAAATGAATGAAGGATTGTATGAGTGGTTGGTTATGCCGTTTGGTTTAACAAATGCACCAAGTACATTTATGAGGTTGATGAATGAATTACTCAAAAATTGTATTGGTAAGTTTCTAATTTTATATTTGGATGATATCTTAATCTTCAGTAAGACTAAAGGAGAGTGCTCGAGGCATTTAAATATGGTGTTGAGAAGACTGCAACAAGATAAGTTGTTAGTAAATTTGGGGAAATGTTCTTTCATGAAAAAAAAACTTATATATTTTGGATTTGTAATCTATTCAAATGAGTTGAAGATGGACCCAGATAAGGTGAGGCCAATAAGATATTGGCCTTCTCCAAGAAGTGTGTTTGAGGTAAGAATTTTTCATGGATCGAAAAGTTTTTATAGGAAATTCATCATGAATTCAAGTAGTATTTGTGAACCTATACTAGACACCATAAAGAAGGAGCATAAAAATTTTAATTGGACAAAGGAAGATGAAAAAGGATTTAGGGGATTAAAAGAAAAGATAACAGAATAACCTATTTTAGTTCTGCTGTATTTTGGGAGGACATTTCAGGTTAAATGTGATGCTAGTGGAGTAGCAACCGGTACAATTTTAAGTCAGGACAATAATCTTGTTGCTTATTTCAGTGAGAAGATGAATGATGTTAAAAGGAAGTATTCCACATATGATAAAGAATTTTATGTTGTGATTCAAGCCTTGAAAAAATGGAGTCATTATCTTGTTCCGAAAGAGTTTGTTTTATATTATGATAATCAGGTATTGTAGTTTATAACCAGACAAGAGAAATTAAATCAGAGACATGCCAAATCAGTAGAATTCAAGTAAAATGTTAATTTTTTTTTAAGCATATTAGTGGAAACACGAACAAAGTTGTGGATTCTTTGAGCAGGAGATGTTTGATCTTGCAGGAATTTTAGGTGGAGACCCTGGGATTTGAACACCTGAAGGAGATGTATCAAGAAGATCTAGATTTCAAAGAAGCTTATGAAGCATGTGAGAACCCTTTGCTGAGGAACATAAGTTAGTGGATGGAATATCTGATCCAAGGTGGACTGTTATTTAAAGGAAACCAATTGTGTATCCTGAAATGTTCAATGCGGGATAACTTGTTGAAGGAAAAACATAGTGGAGGATTGGATGAACACTTTGGACATGATTAAATATATGCACAATTGAGTTCTTCGTATTATTGGCCAAGTATAAGGTCTAATGTAAAGCATTTTGTGGACAGGTGTAGAATCTGCCAATATGCAAAAGGAAAGAAACAAAACACTGAATTGTATCAACCATTTCCTATTCCAGACATGCCATGGGATGCTATAATTATGGATTTTGTTCTGGGATTGCCTAGAACCCAGAGAGGAAATGATTCAATCTTTGTGGTTGTTGATAGATTTTCAAAGATGGAACATTTCATTCTATGTCACAAAACCAACGATGATACTCACATATCAAATTTGTTTTTCAAGGAGATTGTGAAATTACATGGATTGCTAAGGAGCATAGTTTCAGATAGAGACACTAAGTTTCTGGACAACTTTTGGAGAACATTGTGGAAGAAGCTGGGGACAAATTTGTCTTTCAAGTCAACATAACATCCTCAAACAGATGGGGAGACTGAAGTGGTAAATCGAAGTTTTAGGAACCTGTTGAGGAGTTTGGTAACTGACCATAATAGCTAGTGGGATCAAATTCTTCCCCAAGCAGAGTTTGCATATAATGACTCACCGAATAGGAGCAATAGAAAAATCCCATTCCAGATAATGTATGGAATGCATCCAAGAGGGATTTCAGAGTTGGGATATTTGGGATGAGATGAGTTCCGATGCGCAAGGGCAGAGTATTTTGCTTCAAAGATGCAGAGTTTGCATGATCAGATCAAGGAACAACTACAAAATAACAACCAGAAGTACAAAAGCATAGTAGACCAGAGAAGAAGAGAAATAAAATTTTAAATTGGAGATCAAGTTTTATCACATTTGAGGGATGGGAGATTTATGAAAGGAAAATATAACAAGTTGAAGATGAAAAAGATAGGACCTTGTAAGATCCTCAGAAAATTTGTTGCAAACACTTATGAGATTGAGCTGCGAGAGGACATTGGAATATCACCAATATTCAATGTAGAATACATGTACCCTTACATGATGGATGATACATGAGATACATATGGTCAAAAGGAGATTCAACGGAAACAATAGATGCCCATAGAAGAGACGCCACAGATAGAGAAGATCTTAGATATGAGGATTGATAAGAAGACCAACATGAAAGTTTATTATGAATATATAATTAAATGGAAGAAACCATCTAGCATAAGATGCCAGTTGGATAACTGAAGTTGATATCCAGAAGCATGGAAAGATAGTGCAGGAGCTCATGGACAAGAGTCCATGAATATTTTGTCTAAAGGAGTATGATGCAGGAGCATCGCCATCAACGTTCATCAAGGCGAGTGGAGGACAAATCATCATCAAGCACACGTTCAAAAAATGTTTTGGGATCTAAAAAGAAGAGCACGTCATTTCTATTTTGAAGGCATTAAAATTAAAGCTTTTAATGTTTTGAGGAAAAAGCCATTGTGTGAGATTACAAAAGATTGTAATTATCTTAACTAGTTGTAGGATTGTACAAATATTGGGCAGTGACTCGTATCTCGGTTGTAAATGCCATTTATTGCAATAAGCCTTAGTGGTATAATTATTTGATTATGATATGAAAGCACTAGCATAGTCGGTAGGAAGGCTCGAGAATCCCCTCCATGTATAAATATATGTAATCTATGCCAAAATGAGGATGTCGAAAACAATTGTATTTTGTTGCTGAAGTTTATTGTAAATTGTTCTCAAGGAGAAGTTGAAGAGTTGCAAGAACTCTTTGTAAATGATTTGTTGAAGGAATATAATAGAGGAAGATTGTTCTCAAATTCTAATTTTTCACATCCATGAGTTAAATGGGCAATGTGTGTTATTTTCTTTCTGTGTTTTATATGCATGCACATGCATTTTATGATTATTTGAATGAACCTGTAGTGTTCTGTAAGTTTCAATTTTTTCTCTTATGAAATACTGGTGCAAGGAGTGCATAGTAGCCATGTAAGGAGTGCGAAGGCATAGTCATTTTCAAACTCAGAAGCTCATAAGAGATAACAAGAAATTGTGTAGGGTGAGTGCAAGGAGTGCACATACACTTGCCTGAGTATAGGATCTCGAGAAGACCCTTGCAAGGTGTGCATAGGGCCAACACTTAGTCAAGTGTGAAGAGTATCAAGGAAACAAACGCAAGGAGTGCGTGGGAATATTTTATATAAATATTCAAGTGTCAAGTTTTCAGAGGAGTGGAAGGTGTGCTTAGAAGGCCCAAATCATTTGAGTGTTAAAGCTCATGAGAAAGAGCGACCAGAATATTTGAAGGGAACAATCCTTTCATTTTCGAGGTCAAGTCGATGAGATCTTCCCGAGGAGGAGTAGATATTTCCTAGCCGCCATATTTGGTAAAGTAGCATGGGTGTTAACCCCTGAAGTCCTTCGAACTTTGCATATTCGAAGGTTTTCGTGTGGTGTGTGCAAAAGAAGAAAGTTTCCCGAAGTCCTAGGAACTGGAGAAGATTTGGATTGCTCGATTAAGGGGACACATGCCCATAGATTCAACATTGTTAGGAAGTTCGGCTCTCCGACTATTCAGAGGAATTATAGCGGAAGTGTGCAATATTCCCGAAGTTTCGAAGCCCATAATGAATCTTAACTGTCGGCGCGAAGAGCCACGTGTCAACATATCTTGGAATCTGGAGATTTGGTACTCTAGAGCAATGAAGGTGTAATTATTTTTGGGTCAAGAACTCCCGAAGGCCTGAAGGCCGGAGTAGAACCCAACCATCCATTCACGAGGACAGGTGGACCGTTGATCATTCCCTTCACGAGCTCGCCAGTTTCTCACTCTGGAGGATCTGATGTATTGAGTTGTAGAAGGTTCCGAAGCCCAAAGCGCGAAACACATATCCATCGTTGATCTGAGGCAAGCGACAATTGTCTGGTCTATCTATTCAAAGTTCACAAAATTAGGGTAGTTGCATGTTGGATAAGGTAAATCTCTCGAAGTGGAGAGGCCCGAAATATCTATAAGCCATAGATCTCGACATACGTTGAGGAACAACGATCCTTCCTTTTTGTTTGGTTGTCCGCTAGTTCGAATTTCGGGAGGAACATCGTGTATGGTCGTTGAAACTCCCGAAGCCCGGAATCCCTAAGTGTCATAGTCCATGCCATTCAAGGGTTTTTATCCCACGAACTTGTCGAGAGGTCACGTGGATTTCTCCACGTGGATAAATAAACCCCCACGAATTTTAAATTGCATGCACGATAAGGGAAAAAAACATGTGGTATAAGATTTCAAGGGCTCAGTAGGAGCCCGAGAGTTGATTTGGCTCCATACTGTGTATGATTCTAGACCGGGAGGTCGTGTGAGCCCTAGGTGGTGGTGGGGGTTTGCGTAATTAAGTCTATATAATGATAATTCTCAGAGGGTTTTTCATAACACTAAATCCATTTATGCATTCAGAAATGCAATTTAAACTAAAAAATTATCATTTCACTCATATTTTTATTACTGAAATTTTGGCAAATATTGTTGGATTCCATTCCAGCTAAAAATGTCACAACATAGAATTCATGGTTTTTCTTGATACAAGATCATCAAGGTTTTATATGTGTTGTTTACATTAATCTTTTTAATAAAATAAAATATGATATTTTTTTATTTATGTTAATGAAAAATTGGATAAAATTTATAAAATTAAGAATGTGTAAAATTGATGTTTTGTATCTCAATCTGTAATATATGAATTAGTGAAAGTCTAAAAGAACAAAGGTGTCTTTGGAATTTAAAATTGGGAATCTTCATAAGTAATGGAAAGATAAGGTAATTATCACCATTATTAAGCATGTTTATGTTCATTCACTCTATGTAGATAATACATCTTGATAGATTCAATATCTCCAATGTTGACATCTTATTATAAGTATACATGAAGCCTTCATCAACATTAAATCAACGTTGACATCTTATTATAATTATACATGAAGCCTTCATCAACATTAAATCAATTTCTAGAATGTGGTATCCTTAGATTTCTTTTTTATTGATCAATAATCAAAGATTATTGCATTTATGTTGGTTTGATTTACAATGATTATATCGAGTTTTTATAGACAAACGTTATGATGCTCATCCACGAGTAAATTATATTTGTACTTCTTGCAACCACCCTTATCTTGATTGCATATTCATTTTACCAGGCTACATGGCCGGTTGGGCCCCCTCTCTGGAGTTGTCCAGGAAGCTATGTCCGTTGCCTGAATTGTCGTCTGTGCCCGTTGTATAAAATAAATTTGCAATTAAAACTACATTGTACTCTGTACTCTTCCCTCTGCACGCTGCAACGTATGCAATTTACTGTCTGTAAATTGTCAATTGGTGGGGATCTCGAGAGACAAGAGACATTTATGAAGTTGTTGGTTACAGGTTTGTAATTTGACGAGAAAAATGCTCGTAAGAGGGCATTTTGAGCGTTATTTATGATCAAAATTTCTACGTTACCATCTCTCCCAATGGGAAACTAGTGATAAATTGTGAAGCAAAGAGAAATGCAGAGAGAAAAAGAATAGAACAGTATATTCAAATGTATGAAGAAGAGATTACAATGTAATGGGAGATGGCTGAGCTAAATATGCTCAAGCAAGTCAAAAATAGAAAGTACAACTGTCCAGTACAGCTGGCAGTGTACAATCAGACTGTTGAGGTTACATTATATTTAACACTCCCTCTTAAACTCAACAGTTACAATCATCAGCACTGACTATGCCTAAGTGTTGTCTCTGAAAATAAAAAACTGACTTTCCTAGTGGCTTTGTAAAGATATCAGCAAGCTGATCTCTAGAACCACAAAATTGTAGTGCAATATCACCATTATTGACTAGCTCGCGTATGAAATGAAACCGAGTGTC
>SNQJ01S0005840.1:241764-265022 GCA_010110895.2 Picea sitchensis | reverse complement strand
AAAAAAACCAATAAATGGTTGCAGTTTCATTGATGTTTTATTTGCATTCTCAAATTTTTATCAAACTGTTCAGCCATATCTATGTGAAACTTTCTTTATATAAAACACATTAGTTTACTTTTCGTTTCCTCCCAGTTGTGCTTTAGTTACATTGTATTAATCCATATTTAGTGTTATGTTCTTCTCTTTATTTTTGAGTGGTTGTTTTATAGCTCCAGAATTGTGCAACTTTGCTTTGTAAATCATTTGGGAATAGATTGTAGATAATGGTTGTTATGTCTTATGTTCTCCAATAGAAATGAACCTTCAACTTGTTGTAATTGAAAATGCAGAAAACACAATCACACAGTATATAAAAGACAAAGAGATTTACGTGGTTCACCCAAACATTGGGCTACGTCCACTAGGGGAAGGCATCAATTGTCTTATTATTCAGCTAATGGATATTACAACAACTCACTCACTCTCACTCTCATGTATGCCTCTATGGTCTTACATAAATACATTTACACATGAAACTGATTATTGAAAGCGCTCTCTAATTTGGTCTCATTAGTTACAACCAATCACTGATTTATAGGATCTAGAATCCTAAACTAAGAAATTAGTTGTCACTGTTTAACAATCTCCACCTTGACAACAATTAACCTGATACCTTTCTCCTTCTTTTGTTCATCACCTTTTCTACAATCCAAGAGAATCCAAACACCATCGCATCTTCTCTAACAGTACTGGTTTTGTGAACATGTTTGTGCAACTCTCTTTTGTATGCACTTTCTCAAGAGAGACTCCACGTTCATCAATGACATGTCTTACAAAATGGTACTTGATAGGTATATGTTTTGTTTTACTATGGTAGGCTAGATTCTTATCCAAGTGAATAACACTTTGACTATCACAAAGTAACTTTACTTTGTCTTGCATCCTTCGAAACTCACCAAACAAACCTTTCAACCAAACTGTCTCTTTGCAAGCATGTGAAGTAGTTACATATTATCCTTTTGTAGTGGATAAAGCAACAATGTTCTGTAGCTTTGACATCCAACTAATAGATCCACCTGCAAGAGTAAATACATACCCTGAAGTCGACCTTCTCTTGTCCAAATCACCTGCAAAATCAGAATCAACATATCCACAGACTGATTCACAACCACTGTTATAGGTGATACAAAAATCACTTGTGCCCCTTAGATACCAAAGCACCCATTTCACTACTGCCCAATCCTCTTTACTTGGATTTTCCATATACCTGTTGACAACCCCAACTGCACGTGAAATGTTTGGTGTTGTACTAACCATCACATACATTAGACTTCCTACTGCATTAGGATATGGTATTCGAGACATATATTCCTTTTCTTCTTTTGTACTAGGACATAAACTTGAAGAAATCTTAAAATGAGAAGCCAAAGGGATTGATACTGGTTTCACATCATTCACATCAAACCTCAAAAGTATCTTCTCAACATACTTCTGTTGTTACAACTAAATCTTACCATTCCTCCTGTCTCTGAATATCTCCATGCCCAAAATATGCCTTGTTTCTCCTAGATCTTTCATATCGAATGTCCTAGCCATCTTATCCTTTAACCTGTTGATAATAGTTATGATTTTGCTTGCTAAAAGCATATCATCAACATACAATACTAAGATAATGAATATGCCATTATTCAATTTCTTAAAGTAGACACAATGATCATAATCACTCCTTGTATAATTTTGTCTCACTATGAAAGAGTCAAATTTCTTGTACCATTGTTTGGGTGATTGCCTCAGACTATAAAATGATTTCTTGGGCCTGCAAACAAATTTCTTGTTGTGATTATGAATGAACCCTTCAGGTTGTTCCATGTAAATTTCCTCGTCCAAATCTCCACGTAAGAAAGCAGTCTTAACATCTAGTTGCTCCAACTCCAAATCAAGCAATCCAACTAATGATAACATAATTCAAATTGAAACAATCTTTAAAACTGGTGAAAAAATCTCATGAAAGTCAATACATTCTTTCTGAGAATATCCTTTCGCAACCACCCTTGCTTTGTAACATTCCACCTTATCATCAACATCCTTCTTCAGCTTGTAGACCCACTTGCAACCTACATTTTTTCTCTCTCTTGGAAGTTCTACCAGGTCCCATGTAACATTCCTCTCTAATGCCTTCATTTCATCCTTCATCGCTTCTTTCCATTTATCACTGTTAGAAACCTTAACATATTCCTGATAGCACGAAGGTTCACCATCATTAGTACTTAAAGAAACCGATGAAACAAAATCAACATACCTTCTTGGAGGATTTCTGACCCACGTAGACCTCCTTAGGGAAGTTTGTTGCTCATCCACATTCTGTTGATTTTTATCATCAACCATGTCTTTCTCTACAAGAAAATATTCATGAACATGTTTAGAAACATTTTCATGTTCACTTTCATCTGCATTTGAACTGGTTTCAAACTGAATATGTTGATACTTAGGTATTTCTTCCTGTTTCATTTGAACATCTACATCTGATTTGATGAGAGATGATTCATCAAATATTACATCTCTCTTAATGGTGATCTTGTGGGCAGTAGGATCCCACAACCTCTACCCCTTAATACCATCACCATATCCAACAAAGATAATCCTTTTTTATTTTGGATCTAATTTAGAATGTTGATGTTTCAGAATTAGAGCATAGGCTTCAAAACTAAAAACTTTAAGATTAGAATAATTACAAGGGTGACATTTCCATACCTCTTCGGGAATTTTTCACTCTATTGTTGTTGATGGTGATCGATTCACCAGATAACATGTTGTAGTTAGTACTTCTGCACATAGCTCCTACTGCAAGTTGGTGTTACTAAGCATACTCCTTGCTCTCTCCAGAAGAGTCATGTTCATGCGTTCAACAACTCCATTTTGTTGAGGAGTATAGGCAGTAGTTGTATGCCTATCAATACCAAACTCCTTGCAGTAGTTCTCAAATTCCATTAACATAAATTCACCACCATTATCAGTTCTTAACAATTTAATGGATCTACCGGTGCTCTTTTCCACTAAAGCTCTAAACTACTTGAAAACTGTAAATACATCAACCTTACTTTTCAACATATAGACCCAAACCTTTCTAGAGAAATCATTTATTAAAGTTACAAAATATGATGATCGTCCATATGAAATAGTAGGGGATGGTCCCCAAACGTCAAAATGGATATAATCAAGGATTCCTTCATTCATGTGTCTTCCAGATTTAAATCTCTGCCTATTCTGTTTTCCATAAATACAGTTCTTCCATAAATCTAACTTTAAAGACTTTAGACTAGGAAGTAACTTGCGATCAGATAATACCTTCAATCCTTGTTCGCTCATATGGCCCAACCGTTGATGCCACAGTTGAACAGAATCACTGTCTTTCTCAGATACTGTTGTCGCATCATCTAAATCGGTTCATCCTTCTAACAGAAATAAGTTACCAACCTTCTTCGCTTTCATAACCAGTAGAATTTGTTTGTAGACCTTCATAACTCCACCTTGAACAATACTCTTACATCCTCCAATATCTAAGACTCCCAAAGAAATTAGGTTCTTCCTAAGCTTAGGTACATGTCTTACATCAATTAATATTTTAACAGTTCCATCAAACATCTTAATTCAAATGCTACAAATTCCCACAACTTTACATGATATGTCATTTCCCATGTAAACAATTCCATCATCTATAGACTGGTAAGTAAAAAACCATTGTCTATGAAGACACATGTGATTTGAAGAACCGGAATCTAATAACCACTTTTGATCATGACGTGAACCAATACTAATTGATAAAAATTCATCAGTCATACTTGAACCTGTTGTTGAACCTATTTCAGTTGCATTTGCTTCCTTCGTCTCTTTTGGAGGGTCTTCTTTGGAGGCTTGTTGTCGCTTCCAACAATCTTTCTTCAGGTGTCCAGATTTTCCACAAAACCAACACTTAAGCTTTCTCTTTCTTCCCTTTGACTTTGAATGAGAGAAATCCCTCTGACCGTGTCCTCTTTCTTTAAGTCTACCTCTGACCATCATCACCTAAGATGTAGAGGTTTCTAGATTGGATTTCTTGCTTGTTTCCTCAGACAGTAAAGCTCCAACAATATCATCAAACTCAATACTTTCTGTTGAACTAAAACTAATAGAGGTAACAAAGTGATCCCATGATGTGGGAAAAGAACACAATAATGTAATTGTCTTATCTTCAGATTCGAATTTCACTCCCATGCTAGTCAACTGGACTAAGAGAGTATTAAAAGTATTTAAATGATAAGCTATCTTTGTACCTTCCTTCATGCGCAAACTGTACAATTGTCTTTTTAGGAAGATCTTATTCGTCAAGGATTTCGTCATGTATAGGGTTTCCATCTTTGACCACAAACCAGTTGTTGTATTCTCTGTAACAATGTTGAACAATACATCATCGACCAAACACAGGCATATGGCACTTAGTGCTCTCGCATCCATATCATCCCAATCATCATATTTTATTTCCATGGGTTGCTTTGCTTTTCCCAAAAGTGCCTTCACTACGCCTTGTTGAACGAGCACATCGTGCATCTTAACCTTCTAGATCTCGAAATTGTTCTTGGCATTGAACTTCTCAATTTTGAACTTAGCACTCTGCATATTTTTCATTAGAGAAAACATTCTAAAAATCACCATTACTTATAATAACCAAGGTCCTTTGAAAAGTATGTATAGGAAGGAATAATGGTATAATTTTCACGAGGTTTAATAAAAAACCTTTTACTGAAAAAAAAAATTCACCTTTTTAGTAAAAATTTACCTTTACTTTAATTCCTCCATTTTTACATACTATATTTAATTTCAAATACAGTTAACCCTTTTTAAAAACATCCTTTACATGACTTGACTTTTCACGCTTTTAAACAAGGAGATTCAATTTTTGAAAAAAATTAAAAATTCTCCATACCTTAATGTTTTTCAAAAAACGAAAAACATGCAAATGTTTTCTTTTGCAAAAATAAATGGCTGATCACCAATTATTGATAGAAGATTTATAATTCCATATGACTCGGAGTTTAGACGGACGCTGATTTTTATGAATACCCTATGTACAACGCTCCCTTCCCGCATACAGCTCAGCGCTGAAATAATTTTCATAAAATTTCAGAAGGCCACTACTAATAAGCGCTCCTACACTCCTTGACGCCCAGAGATGATCAACGCTCCTACACTCAGTGCTCCTACACTCCTTGATGCCCAACGCTGATCAACACTCCTATACTTCTTGACGCCCAACGCTGACTTGAAAACCAACGCTCCTTCCAATCCTCATTTTACGTGCAGAGATTCATCTCGTCCTCCACGGTTTTGACATGTGGATGGCCTCATGGATCTCCAACGCTTTCTTTGATATCACTTGTTGTAATCGCAAATGTAGAAAAAATAATCACACAGTGTATAAAAGACAAGAAATTTGGTTCACCCAAACATTGGGTTACGTCCACCAAGGGAAGGTATCGATTGTCTTATTATTTAGCTAATGGAGATTATAACAACTCACTCATTCTCACTCTCATGTCTGCCTCTACAGGCTTACATAAATACTTTTACACATGAAATTGATTATTGAAAATGCTATCTAATTTAGTCTCATTAATTTCAACCAATCACTAATTTATAGGATCTAGAATCCTAAACTAAAAAATTAGTTGTCACAGTTTAACACAACTAATTTAATCACTACCTTCAACCAAAGTAACTACTACAACTACTCACAAGCAATATCAATACGATAAGGTGTGTTTTATTATTTCTTTATGGATCACAAAGAATTAAAGGAAGCATTTCAATTATTCTTTACTTGTATAGGAATTTGATTTATTTGGTTAGGGATTGTAATCATAAACTACATTGGCATCTTGGGGAAATCAAAAAAAAAAAACAAAACGTTTTCATATAGTTGCATTTTTAATGAAGAAATTATAGGGTGAAGTATTGTTTTGAAGGTTACAAATCATTGTGATTTTTAATTGTCTAATTGCACAATAGTTATAGTTGTTCACTCATTTGAGTAACAAGAATAGCAGTCCTTAGAATGTATTGGCACGAAATTGATTAGGGTGGAGATTGGTGGCCACCCACCTATTCCACTGGCTTAAAGGACAATTTTCCATTTTGGATGTTTTTCAACACTTTTTCGGGTCCTGAACTTCCGGATTACTTTGAGAATGATATGAAGACAAAAATATAATAGAGATATACAAAGGAAATACACATATATATGGCACAAAACATAGTAATATAGTGAAACTCATATTCTATTAATCACTGTCTGAAAATACAAAAGATTGTAAAATGCAAAAGCACACAAGCTAACTAGAATGGTGGTAGCTTATCTCTTATAAGAGATGTGTCGGCTATGCTCGATTGCAAGAAGTTGATTACAATGAGGCTCCAAATTCCTTTTTAACATAAAACATAATTGAGAAAACCCTAAACATCCAAAACCCTAAACCCATGAGATGAAACGCCAAAAGGTGGAAATTGTTGGCCACCCACCTATTCCACTGGCTCAAAGCACAATTTTCCATTTTGTCATTTTTTCTACACTTTTTTGGGTCCTGAACTTCCGGGGCCATTTTGAGGCCTTAAACAACGTTTTTTGGGCATGACAACACCAAGACAATGGTCAAAGGCATGGTCTGGGTTGAACGAAGTGTGTACTCCTCAACTAGACCTTTCCCACGAGGTATCAAGCACCCCAAATAGAGATCGTATGAAAAAGTTACACCCTCAGAAAGTTGTTGTAAAAACTACCCCCATCGGGGCCCACAACCCTTTTGGAGTTTCATCTCTCAAGGTTAGGGTTTTGGATGTTTAGTGTTTTCTCAATTATGATCTATGTTAAAAAGGACTTTGGAGCCTCATTGTAATCAAATTATTGCGATTGAGCGTAGCCAACACACCTCTTCTCAGAGATAAACTACTATCATTCTAGCTAGCTTGTGTGCTTTTGCATTTTACAGTCTTTTGTATTTTTAGACAATCAATAATAAATCTGAATTTCACTATATTATTGTTTTATGTGCCATATCTTTGTGTATTTCCTTGTTATATCTCTGTTATATTTCTTCCTTCATATCGTTCTCAAAATAATCTGGATAAAAAAGGATGTTGATCAAATATCTCTCAACCCATAGTAAGAGGAAGTGAGTCAATTGGATGTTGAAATAGGCAATGCAAGACATAAAATAAAAATGAAATAATTTTTTTTAAGTATCCCACCTTTCTGATAGTGTGAAGAGTTGGCGGGTAGTTTACATGACGACTTCAATTATATGGACGTATTCTTCAATGATAAGGAAATAAATCCTTTTTCCTTGGATATATATTGAATATGTGTGCACATGTTGTGCTAGTGATACAAACATAATCCATGACTAATATTTGACCAATGTTCACCATTACATCCCAAATCAAGTGCATTCTTTGTTCAATTCCATTTACACCATTTGGAAAATCATTTGTCCCAGCTACCTTTTTGCATTGAGTTGAACAGATGATGACCTATTCCAACCACTTGTAGAAGTCCTTTTGAAAGAGAAGCCTGAAGGGATTTATTTTTTTCTGGTTCTGTATTGGTGGAGTCATAAAAAATTTAGCAGCAATTCTAAATTAAAGATCCCAAAGATTAGAATCATCAAGGACTAAGATGGAAACTATTATCTCTCTTATTAACCTTTGACTAGATTATGGGCCCTGAAAATTTCATCAAGGGAATTAATGCTCATCACATGGACAACATATAGGGGTGTGTTGAGAAACTTTTCTAATCAGATGGTTGTAGGGGTTGACTTACTTGCCAACATTGAAGGCCTAGAAAGTGCATGACCCTCTAGACCAGTTATACCTACCTCAACCATTCAAGATTGTCCTTTTTCTACTGCTTCCCCATTTTTAACATGAACTTGAACTAAGGCACCTAAAGCCTTGCACATTTAAAAAAAAATGTAAAAGAAATTCATCTTGTACCATAACGTCCCCTTTGTATGCCATACAAATTTGAAGGAATTGATACCTTTCTTCTTCAGAAGGATTTCCATGTCTCTGAAAACACCTTCATTCATAGTTGTAACATCCATGTAAAAACCATAATCCAAGGAATATTTCTCTACCTTCCTTTCATAGGCTTCAAAACCCTCAACAAGGTTTCCATTGATTGGGATCAAAAAGTCAATTTACATTGTTTTTCTTCTTGCTAATGTGTCTACATGACTACAAAAAAAAATATCATCAATGGTTTCTTGGCCCATGAAAGGAAACTCCAAGTGAGTGTGAGGATGAATACCACTTGGAATGACATATTTTCCAGTGGAATCAAGGATACCAACTTCATCTGCGACTTAATTTCTCCTATTTATTTTCATCATAATGGTTCCATCCTTTTTCCTTTCATGATAAGGTTTTCCAATGCATAATTCCACCAATATTCCAAAGGGTATCTTACTTGCAAATGAAACTCTATTAGTCAATGGGCTTCCATAAATTATTTTGTAACATACCCATATGGTTAAAGCCATATTTTTGTTTTCTCAAAATCATCATTAATGTAACCTCATGGTTCAAGAGAAGTCTGTGTTGGTTATTGGAAGTTTGTTACAATTGTCACTCCAACACATTGGTTAGGCTAGCCTAACCAATCTTGTGACAATCATAATGTATGTGGCAAATATTAAATTCTATAATGGTTGATTATTAACCAACCTGTGAGCTTGGCCATCGATTGACTGTTGTGTAATATGTTCAATAGAAGTTATTTCTGGCTTTTTTTTTCATTCTGATTTGGAAATGTAGACAATTTGGGATGATAATAGTGGCAGAATCATAGGATGTTGCATACAATTTTAAATGGATGAATGGATATATGAAAATTGAAGGTGTTAGCACTAAGAGTCACCCTTTGACTGTAAGAGGATATGACCAGTACCCATCAAAATGTTGGTGGAGGTAGGCTTATGAGTGGAGGTCAAATGGACAAAGCCCAGTACAAGAATGTTTAAACACAAAAATTGGACAAGCGATGCATTAGGAAATGAGGTCCTCATTAACTTTAGTCAATGGTTAAGGTTAAACATGAGCATAATGAAGACTTAGTGAGAAAAGTGGACAATTATTCCATGAGCATTTGGCCTTCAAGCATCTTGGTGAAGAAAAACTTAGGCACAAGAGAAATCTTGAACTCAAGTTTAAGATACTGAAATATATCAAAACAATATTATAATCAAACCTCCATTACAATACCACTACGACAACTCATCTCGATCATACATGCAAAAACATTTCAACATAAGAGGAAACAAGACAATGAAAGAAAATACTAAAACATGTCACAACAACATTACAATCAAACCTTCATTACAATACAACTACAAAAACTCACCTGGATCATCCATGCGCAAACATTTCAACATAAGAGGAAACAAGCCAACGAATATAAAAAACTGAAACAGGTCACAACAACATTATAATCAAACCTCCATTACAATATAACTACAACACCTCGTCTAGATCTTCCATGCACGAGTGTTTCAACACAAAAGTAAACAGATGATGAAAGAAGCTGACTTCTATTACTGTGAAAGTCTTAGGTCTCATACATAACCAGAGAAAACCTTTTCTATCATAATATTACAAATTGGGAGTGCTTCTCAACCATCGACCCTAACATATCCTTCAACTGATGTATTTATACCCAAAAAAGTATCCGGTGTCTTCTCTTGTCTGTCATGTTCCTTCTGTCAGAAGGAGACATTGATCAGTATGGGCATGCAGTAAAAACTTCCCTCTGTGGTACTTCGGGCTAAAAATATTCTGTATCCATGGCCAAACCCTCCATTCTATCTATTTATGGAGTGAGTCAAGGCTTCCATTACCAATTCTTTATTTCATTAACTGAATTCTCCTCGGGATCTGGACGAGGCTTAACGCTTAGGGGGAAACTACGTGCTTCTCTTAGATTTGATGTTGAATAAGCACGTGATTGTGGGGACATCAAAGGTGGTTTGGATCCACACCTCTTTTGAGCGCGCAATTCAACACCCTCTACCACATAACTCTTTCTCTATACCATGGTTTCAATTGTGGGACCGCTCAAGAATTTTTATCATTCGAGCATGTTGCATCCTCACAATGAAGCATGATCGTTGATCTACTCGTGATCTGCGACTTGGATGCCCTACTATTTTAGCGCCCACGTTAAATATTACCCACCTTCCAACTATTAAATACTTCAAACTGTGCTTAGAGATGATGCTAATTTGGCACTGAACAAGAACACTTCTCAGAGGATGATCTCCCGAAGCTGATGTGGCAGCCTGGTGTCACTATGCTAACATGTCATGGACGGAGGGGTGAAACATGTCGCTCGAAAATAGGTTGATGAAATGTCCAAAAATGCTTGAAATGAGTGCCATGTGTCAGCGCTAGATGGATTCCACGTGTCTTAGACACTTCGGAGTTTCGTGGGGGGGGGTCTACATATCGAGTTGTCATAAATCATGGAGTAATATGGGCCTAGGTGACATGGGTGCCTGAAATGAATGTTGTTTCTTGGAAATGAACCCCGACCATCGATCTGAGGAGAACACGCAACAGAGATCCGTGAACTCTAGGAAAAAAATACTTCGGAAGAAATTGGGAGTAGAGAAGTCAAAACTCCCTAAGCCTGAAGTTCCAAAGTAAATCTTGAACTTCTACTATGGAGGACGCATGGCTTATGATATGTAGCTTTGAGAGAAAGTACTCTAGAGGAAAACGAGAGGGGAATTCCTGAAAGGAAAAAGTCCTGAAGTCCTAAAGTAAATCATGACCATCCGAACTGGAGGGACACATGAGAGAGATCCGTGAACTCTAGGAGAAAAGTACTTCGGAGGACATAAAGAGTGGAGAATCGAAACTCTCGAAGGCCGAAGTTCCGAAGTAAATATTGACCGTCCTCTCTGGAGGATGTGTGACATCTGATCTGCAACTCTGGGAGAAAGTACTCCAGAGGAAAATGAGAGGTGAAGTCCTGAAAGGAAAAATTCCCAAAGTCCCAAAGTAAATCATGACTGTTCGAACTAGAGGGACACGCGACAGAGATCCGTGAACTACGGGAGAAAAGTACATGGAAGGAAATCGGGAGTGGAGAAGCCAAAACTCCCGAACCCTGAAGTTTCAAAGTAAATCTTGACCGTCCACTCTGGAGGACGTGTGGTGCTTGATCTACAACTCCGGGAGAAAGTACTCCAAAGGAAAACGAGAGGGGAAGTATCGAAAGGAAAAAGTCCCAAAGTTTTGAAGTAAATCATGATCATCTGAACTGGAGGGACATGTGACGGAGATCTGTAAAATATAGGAGAAAAGTACTTTAGAGGAAATCAGGAGTGGAGAAGCCGAAACTCTCGAAGCCTGAAGTTCCAAAGTAAATCTTGATCGTCTTCTCTGGAGGACACGTGGCACTTGATTTGAAACTCCGGGGCTTCTGTCTGGTTGATAAACCTCGCACAACTTTGACATTCTGAATGCACGAGAGTCGTTGATCTGAACTACTCCTGGGATCTCCGTCGTTGAAAAATAAATCCGCCCGCTGCTTGTATTTCAAGCCTGAAATGAACTACTTTTGAGTCCCACGTTTAGACGTTTCTTGTGAAACAAAGGACCTGGTTGTCCTGCGACCGTTGACAACTTTATGTGATAACATTTGGTTCCACAGGGGATGGCATGCTCCCTATGGGTTTCCAAGAACAAGCAGTTCCAATGCCTTAGTTGTTGGGTTGTGGAGTCGAGCTCAAATACATCTTCTTGAGGACAACAGGATAACATGTGCACTACTCTACCTAGAAAAATAAAACAAGCATACATGCTCCAGATTGAGTTTATTTATGTACAATCCTAAACTAACTAATTTTATAATGCGCTAGGTGAAGACAAACTTCCACCATAGCCACCCAAACTGTTTGGTAACATAGTTTTCCTTTTCACTGTAAATGATCCATAAAAGGTAAGGGATGTATGACAACATAATGAAAACATGTTTTGGAACACTGAAAATACCCCCAAATGATGATAAGATGAATAATATTGTAGGTTTCAAGGCTTTTGGAAAATGCAACTCCATATATAACCCCACAGGGTCATAAAATTTATAATAAGGCATGCTAAACTAGTAAAACGTTACCTCCTTTATTTCATCATTTCTCACATGTTGTTTGATGTTCTCAGCATGTATAGGCGGATAAAGGATTGATGCAGGCTTGCTAATCCCAGGTGATATTTGCTCATTTATAAGTGTTGGACATGAGATAAGCTGCACATTTAGCTCTTCCTTTTCTTCTTCATGGCCCTCCCAAAGATTAGATTCATAATTATCATATATATGAACCATGCTATGAGGTTCCAAAGAATCCATGAAAAAACTCCTCTCTTCATCATATTCGCTATGATATTCATCAAAAATTGACTGTTTTTGGTCAATATTTGAAACAACTTCTTCATCATAAGTAAGGATGCCAAAAACATCTGTTTCAAGAACATACATATCCTTTGAATTTTCTTCATAAGAGAAGTAAACAAAATCTTCCTTCAATTATGAAAATCTAGGAAAAAACAGAGATGAATATTCCCTAGTTTTTTTTAACTAACTTATCATTTATTTCAACTTCATAGTCATGAGAAATATCTACTGTAGAATACACTTGCTCTTCGACATCAGAATATTCAAAAGAGACACGTTGATCTTCATAAAAAGCAGATACATATGATATGATGCCAAATGTATCTATGTTATTTCTATCATAGTGAATATCATTCAACACCTCTTGATCTTCATGGGAAATGCTTTCTTCCATAATAAATGCTTCATCACAAATTTGGTTTTCATGACTAGCAAAATCTTTATGAAGCAAAGAAAACTCATCACAACATTTTTCATAAAGATACTCAGCTGAAAAATACTCTTTACAAAATGAATTGAAAGTTGCATGAAAACCTTTCAAAGAGTTGATGCTTGCAATGGGAAGAGAGCAACACCAATCATGAGCAATCACTTCTAATGAATACCTGAAAAGATTAATCTGAACATATTCATGCACGATATGAAGTTGATGAATAAAATCATGAAAATATAGCAAATGTTGAGATGATACCTCCCACTCTTCTCCTCGAAATTTAGGAAGGCTACTTTACCATTCATCTCTACTAGGCACTCGATTAAGGAAACCAACTATCTTTGAAAAATCACATAAAGCATACCTCTGAGCTAAAATATTGACAATTTCAAACCATTGGAGTTGCCAAAAGATTTTCAAACAATGGAGTTGATATGGTGAAAGATGAGCAGTCAGAACAATGTGTCCAACTTCAACTCACCATCTAAAACTGGATCTTTTCGTTGTCATTCTCCCAGGGAAGATATCTTCACTTCCATCCCCAACAACAACTCCATTAATGTTAGCACTGAGATTCACCCTCAGAGTGCAATGGGATAAGCCAAGTACCCATCAAAATGTTGGTGGAGGTAGGTTTATGAGTGGAGGTCAAATGGACAAATCCCGGTACAAGAATGTTTAAACACAAAAACTGGACAAGCGATGTATAAGGAAATGAGGTCCTCATTAACTTCAGTCAGTGGTTAAGGTTAAATACGAGAAGAAGGAAGACTTAGTGAGAAAAGTGGACAAGTCTTCCATGAGAATCTGGCCTTCAAGCATCTTGGTGAAGAAACAATTAGGCATAAGAGCAATCTTGAACTCAAGTTTAAGATACTTAAATATATCACATCAATATTATAGTCAAACCTCCATTACAATACAACTACAAAAACATTTATGGATCATCCATGCACGAGCATTTTAGCATAAGACGAAACAAGACAAGGAAATACAATACTGAAACATGTCACAACAACATTATAATCAAACCTCCATTACAACAAAACTACAACAACCCGTTTGGATCATCCATGCACGAGCATTTCAACATAAGAGGAAACAAGACAATGAAAGAAAATACTGAAATAGGCCACAACAACATTATAATCAAACCTCCATCACAATACAACTACAACACCTCGTCTCGATATTCCACGCATGAGTGTTTTAGCACAAAAGTAAACATATGATGAAAGAAGATGACTTCTATTAATGAGAAAGTCTCATGTCTCATACACAACCAGAGAATAACTCTTCTATCAAACTATTATAAATTGGGAGCTCTTCTCAACCATAGACCCTAACATATCCTCCAACTGATGTATTTATACCCAAAACATTAGTTGGTGTCTTCTCTCGTCTGTCATGTTCCTTCTGTTAGAAGGAGACCTTGATCATTATGGGCATGCAGGAAAAACTATCCTTTGTGGTACTTCGAGCTGACAATATTCTGTCTCCACGAACAGACCCTCCATGCTTTCTATTTATAGAGTGAGTTGAGTTTTAAAATACCAGTTCTTTCTTTCATTAACTAACTTCTCCTCAGGATTGGGAAGAGGCTCAATGCCTAGGGTGCTACTACATGTTTCTCTCAGATTTGATGCTAAATAAGCACGTGATTGCGGGGTCATCAAAGGTGGTTTGTATCCAAACTACTTTTTCACCTGCAATTCACCACCCTATGCCACATATATCTTCCGCTATACCATGGTTTCAATTGTGGGACCACTCAAGAATTTTATCATTCAAGCATGTTGCATCCCCGCAATGAAGCAGGGTCATTGATCTGGTCGCGAGCTACAACCTGGGCGCCCTGCTATTTTAGCACCCCCGTTAAATATTACCCACCTGCCAACTATAAAATCCTTCAAACCACGCTTAGAGATGGCGCTAATTTGGCACTGAACAAGAACACTTCCCAAAGGATGATCTCTCGAAGATGATGTGGTGGCCTGACGTCACTATGTTGACATGTCGTGGAAGGAGGGGTGACACGTGTCACTAAAACATAGGCTGATGACATATCCAAAAATGCTTGAAACAAGTGCCATGTGTCAATGCTAGATAGATTCCACACGTCTTCGACGCTTCAGAGTTGCGTGGGGGGGGTCTGCATATAGAGTTGTCATAACTCACAGAGTAGTATGGGCTCGCGTGACATCGCGACCTGAAATGAATGTTGAATCTTGGAAATGAACGATGACCCTTGATCTGAGGAGAACACATGAAAGAGATCCGTGAACTCCAGGAGAAAAGTACTTCGGAGGAGATTAGGAGTGGATAAGACAAAACTCCTGAAGCCTGAAGTTCCGAAGTAAATCTTGACCATCTTCTCTAGAAGACGGGTGGCATATGATCTGCAACTCCGAGAGAAAGTACTTCAGAGGAAAACGAGAGGGGAAGTCCCAAAAGGTAAAACTCCCGAAGTAAATCATGACCGTTCGAACTGAAGGGACACGCGACAGAGATCTGTGAACTACGGGAGAAAAGTACTTCGGAGGAAATAGGGAGTGGAGAAGCCAACACACCCAAAGCCAAAATTTTCGAAGTAAATATTGACCTTCCGCTCTAAAGGACGTGTGGCATTTGATATGAAACTCTGAGAGAAAGTACACCGAAGGAAAATGAGAGGGGAAGTCATGATGTCTTGAAGTAAATCATGACCATCCGAACTAGAGGGACAAGCAACAACGATCTATGAACTCCGAGAGAAAAGTACTTCATAGGAAATTGGGAGTGGAGAAGCCGAAACTCCCGAAGCTTGAAGTTCCGAAGTAAATCTTGACCGTCCGCTCTAGAGGACATTGGCACTTGATCTGCAACTTTGGGAGAAATTACTCTAGAGGAAAACGAGAGGGGAAGTCCCGAAAGGAAAAAGTCTCGAAGTCCTGGCGTAAATAATGATCATCTGAACTAGAGGGACACAAGGAAAAGATCCATGAACTCTGGGAGAAAAGTAATTCAGAGGAAATCAGTAGTGGAGAAGTCGAAACTCCCGAAGCCCGAAGTTCTAAAGTAAATCTTGACCATCCTCTCTGGAGGACACGTGGCGCTTGATCTACAACTCTGGGGCTTCCGTCTGGTTCATAAACCTTGTGTAATGTTGACATTCTGAATGCATGAGAGCCATTGATCTGAACTGCTCCTGGGATCTCCTCCATTGAAAAATAAATCTGTCTGTTGCTTGTATTTCAAGCCCAAAATGGACTTCTTTTGAGTCCTGCGTTTGGAAGTTTCATGTGCAACAAAGGACCTGGTCGTCCTGTGACCCTTGAGAACTTTATGTGATAACAGAAGGAACTCTTTTAGTAGAGGAAAATAGTAAAAATACAGCTTCAGGGTAAAGGTTAGAAGTGCACAACCAAATTAGCACCTATAGGAAGAATCTCAAAGAAACATTTAAATTCCACAATGGATAAAAATCCAATATCTTATCATAATATTGGTGACGCAGAGATGAAAAAGGGGTCAAATAGACAAGATGATTTGATATTTTTGGTTATCATTAGCAATTATACTAATTCTCTCAGGAGTTAAAGATTAATCTTCCTACTATATACCCATCTTTGCATGAAAACAAGATAACTTCCATAACCATATTCTACAGTAGCTTATTAGTGAGAAGAGGGGGACGATTTTGCTATGTACATGTATAGGATAATTTCAAAAAATTGCTAAAAGAAAGAATTTATAAAACCACTTCATTGATGATGTTCTTCTGAGTTAAAAAGAAACAAAATGTAGATTGGAGAAATTGCCTTTCAAGTTTTCTTGGAGAAATGTCCTTTCATAGAATCTCTTTCACTCCATGAAGTTGAAAAAAAAAATATGGAATAAAGAAAAAACAAGAGGAAACTATGGAATAACAAGAAACAAAAGGAAACTATGGAAAATTAAAAAGAAACAAAATGTAGATTAAATCAAAATAAAATCCATTTACATAATTTATTAAGTATAATCGGAAAAAAAGAGATTCTTAAAGAAAATAAAATTAAGGTTTCTCTACGCACTAAATAAATGTCGAGTTCCCCATAAATTAATACATATAAATTATAATAAATGATGGAAAAAAATACCACATGATGCCTTTTCTAGGGTCATGAAGTCATTCCCTATAATTGACAGGTATTTTGGAGAGTTTTAGGATGATTTGATAATTTTAGCTTTATTCCCCCTTAGGTGCACCAGACACAGATATACCATGTTCACAAATTAAAATCAATCAAGCTATAGATAATTTTACCAACATCAATGAACACATTAAAAGCCTCTATAACATAGTTCTGACATGAGCATACATAGCTCAATTCTAGCAAAGAATTTTCCCACCCCATCGAACCCTTTTTCAACATAGGCTTTGCAAACTTTAGAAAGCACTCAATAAGGTTGATTTCGCGAGCTCAAATTTTCTTTGGAAGATATACCCCTCTAAATTGGTTATCATTTGGGTGTAATGGGGTAGAAATTATGTTCCATCCTATCAATCACTAATGAGGATACGAGTGAGCTAAGGTGGCCTATAGAGGCCCACAATGCAACCATTACAAATACTTATTTCCTTGGGTCTATAAATCACATCGCAATTGAAGTGTTCTCTGATGGAAAACCTCAACATGTAGATTTTAGTCTCTTCTATGGATTGAGTTATGTTTCAGCTCCAAATACTTCTTATACTCCTAGTATTTTTCACTCTCAATATGGTTTGATTTATTGCAGACATGGTTCTCATCCACGACGGATGAGTAAAGGTTACGTAGGGATTTTGTATGACATCTCACTATGATATGTATGCATAGCTACTTGATAATTAACTTAATCCACATTTTAAACCCCAGATTGTTACAGATTCATTCTTGCAGGAGTGATTTCAATAATGTTTCTTTATCCAAGAGAATTTGTATTCATCAGCAATGGATTTGAACCATTTATTCCTTTTATCCCATTTCAAATTGATAATAACTTGGGAGGATGCAACGGGCTCTAAGAGAAAAATAGGGTGGTTCCACAACCAAAGTGAAGACCTGTTTGGGTTGCATTGTAGGAGATTAGTCTATTGGGGAACACACATCCATTAAATTGTTCGTCATAGATTGTCCTAGTTTGCTCTCATAAATTTCAACAATTCTTACCAACCCTAAATGCAATGTGGTGGAAACAAAAGTATGGACACATAACATGCTAGTTGCATGTGTGGTGTATGTAACTAACTAATCAACCTCAAGGCCCATGGAAGAGCGATATTAGTTGGTTGCCATCGAAGAACAACTTTCCAATGTTCTCAAAGAGAATGCTGACAAAAGAGGTGTTAAGAAATATTTTCAATGGGTTTAACGCATATCGAGTTTCAGTTGCATAAGATAATGTTTGAAGATAAGGACTATGAGGGTCCTAATACCAGGTCATTGGGAGAAGATGGAAGTTCTGATATCAAAATAGAGAACTTTAATGAAAAGAGTTACTCTTTTGTTATTTTGCACTGTAAAGATAGGCCAAAACTTCTTTTTGATACCCATATTGACATTGATAGACATCTTCATAGGAAAACAATTCACGAAGAGAAAAACATGTCTATGAGTATATGAACCTCGATTGAGGCATGAAGCACCCTTTTTCCGACTAACCGAGATCCTATTTGAAAAATATAATTATTTGAAATCTCATCAATATGGAAAGGATCCCATTTTTCACTGGTATGACAAAAGCCTTGGGAATACATCAAATAATAAAACCTAGAATGATTTTTACCCGATTCCCTTCTAAAGGGAGAAAATTTAGTTGGATTTCTATAAAGAGCACAAATATACCATTTATTTTCCATTCCAAAGGTAAAAATACAGGGCCAAACAAAATTATGATCCCAAAGGTACTGAACTCGTGAACTATGACTATTAGTTTGGAAATACCATGATCTGATCACTAGAGAAGCCTCATGAACTATATTTAACAAATAGTCATTTTCATAAAAAAAATTACTCAGATTATAACCAAAACATAAAAATGAAAAATAACTTCTATAATTTTTTATGGAAAAAGTTAAGGAGAATAGTATGACCATATACAAAATTATGAGCCCAAAGGTATTGAACTCGTGACCTACGACTATTAGTTTTGAAATACCATGATCTAATCACTAGAGCAGTGTCAGGAACTAAATTTGGACATCAAATAGTCATTTTCATAAAAACATTTACTCAGATTACAACCAAAACATAAAAAAATGAAAAATAACTTCTAGAAATTTTTATGGTGAAAGTTAAAGAGAGAAATACCTATTTAGGTTGAATCACAACAAATTAATAATATCACTAGAATCTAAAGAATACAAGCGCTCACCCTCTTCCAGACCCCAGATCAACCAATGAGATTATCGCTACAACTTGGTGGTTGCCTCTTTAATTATTAGAGTTAGTGGAAAAATATAAACTATATGCAGAGGTTTTCTAACCAACTACTCTGCCTTGTGTTCCACAAAATAGTATGGGTTCTAGCAATTTTGAACAGACAGTGTTGTGACACGAGATCTTTTTTCATGCTTAGGGCATGCCAATACTGAAAGTTGTCATTCACAATTGTAGGGAAACCATGAACCCCCGCAGATTGAACCTCTCACTGTCTCTCCTAGTGTGGGAGATACCTGCGGAAATATTAATTTCAAACTAAGAAATTTACATGCACTGTGATCGAAGAATGGTTCCTGGGTGGGAGCTGTGGTGGAATATGAACCCCCACAAACTAAACCTCTCCTTGTCTCTCCTAGTCTGGGAGCTACCTATGGAAATATTAAGTTAAAAATGAGAAATTTACCTGTAGTGTGCTCGACATATCGTTCTTGGGTGGGAGCAGAAAAGGGGAGAGCTTGGTATTGAGGTTGGAATTCGTCTTGAGCTCCCCACTCCTGTTGCAATATATGATTAATTTCAGTTGGTATAGAGTACACATAGGGGTTTTTACGAAGGAGCAAGGCTCTTTAGAATGAAAGGGTTCCGACATGCATCTCTCTCGAGGTAAATGTAGACGGGAAGAGAGTCAAGGGGCCAAGTAGGCAGAGAAGGGGAATATATTTGACAAGATCACATGCCCACTTCCATTTTGGAATATAATGGGAATTAACTCCTCTTTGTCGGCTTTGTCAATGCATAATTTGTTGGCATGTTTATCATGCAGGTGTGCTTGTCATTGATGGCAAGATCAGAGTATGCAGTGATGGAAAAACAGGGACAACATAAGCTCACAAGGGAAGGTGAAATGGTGCACACAGAGTGCAAGAGTGTGCTTGTTCATTTGATGAAAAACAGGCAGGCAAGGAAGATTAGCAGTGCAGGGATAATGGCAAGGAAAGATCAGAAGCATAAACTCCACTTAAGAGTTTCGGATACTGGGAAATTGAGAAGTCAAGAGTTGAGACTCTTCAACACAGGAGTCCCGGAGTTGCGAAATCCGAAATCCCGAAAGGGGCACATCAACAAGAGTCTTGCAAACAGGGAAATAACTCCATTTCAGAGTTTTGAATACCGGGAGATTGAGAAGTCAAGAGTTGAGACCCTTCAACACAGGAGTCCCAGAGTTGTGAAATCTAGAATCCTGAACTCTCGAAATAGGCACATAAACGAAGAGTTTCGCAGACTGGGAAATAAATCCATTTAGGAGTTTCAGATATCGGGAGTTGGAAGAGTCAAAACTCTTCATCATCAGGAGTCTCGGAATCGCGAAATGTGAAACGCTAAAATCCTGGAAGAAGGAGGACAATTTCGGGTACCGGGAGTTGGAAGAATCAACACTCTTCATCATCAGGAGTCCTAGAATCGCAAAATGTGAAACGCCGAAATCCTAGAAGAAGGAAAATGATTTCGGATGTCGAGATTTGGGGATGTCAAGAACTCTTACTTCAGGAGTCCCGAAGTCGCGAAATGCGAGATTGTGAAATGTCAAAGACTCCATATCGGAGGTTTGGATACCGGGAGTTGGAAGAGTCAAGTGACGAGATTCTTCATCGCAAGAATAGTGAAAGGCCGAAATGTGAAATGCCGAAATGATTGGAGCTAGTGAAACCAGGCTCAATTTTGGAGTTTTGGGGACCTCGACATGGAGTGTCAAGAAACTCTCACATCAAGAATGCCGAAATCGCGATATGCGAAAGCGCGAAGTGATCTGGGTCGACAGATCCAGGAGGTGAATGTGGCAGACCACGTCAGAAAGAACAGGTACAAGACTATGACACGTGGCATGATCATAAAATGACAAGTGTCAAGTTGTTTTGGCATCTCAAGCCATTGGAATTCACAATTCTGAGTGACACGTGGAAACCACTAGGGTCACGACACGTCATCGAGTGACGCAAGACTGATGTCACTCTGGGAGTTTTTTCTTCGGGAGTTTTAACTCCATCACTCCCCCAAAGTCCCGAAGGATGAAGTCTTGGGGCAGAGGATAGTCATCCAATCACCACGGATTGTGGACCGTTGATATGGAGATTGAAGAGCTGTAGAGAAGAGCTCGAACCAGCAAGCTCCATTTCGGAGTTTCGGGGACCGCAACTTGGAGAGTCGAGAAGCCTCACAATAGGATTGTCGAATTGCCGAAATGCCAAAATGCGAAACACGTTTTGGTTCAGCCTATGGTCACAACCATTGGTCACATTGGCAGAATATGGAGGAAGGATATAGTGCAGACAAGCTCCATTTCAGAGTTTCAGGTATCAGGACATGGAGAGTAATGAAATCTTCACCACGGGGATCCCGAAATGACGAAACGAGAAATAGCGAAATGAACGCAAGATTCAAAGAGGTCAATTCAACGGTGCAGATGAATTTGAATAAAATTGAAGGGATACTATTGCACTTCACAGTGTAATAGCTAGAATCAAATGATGGTTTCTTCTAGAGGATGAGCTCATCTATGACAGAGAAGCCGAAGAGTCTCAACTACTAGAGAAGATGAGGAATCTCAGCTTAACACCCAGTGATGATGGACACATCGATTGAACTGATAGAGAAGCTAAAGAGTGGTGATAATGGTAAAGAAGAGAACTCAACATGGCAGGGCATGCAGAAGCATGGAGTGATAGAATGCACAAGTTTCACCAAGATGATAAGTATGTAGAACAAAGAAGAGATGTGGTGTTGTTGTTGTGAGGGATTCAGGAGTGTAGAAGGAGGTGTGTGCAACAACTGAAATATAGAGAAGAGGAATGGTGCTCTGGTAGAGAAAAATAGAAGATCATAAATTGTAAGAAGATGCAAACAGAGAGACATTGACATAGGAGAACAAAGTAGCATAGTAGAACAATGATAAGCCTAGTAAGCCAATGATAAATATTGTATCACTGTGATAAATTTATAGATAGAAAACTTTAAACTAGGGTGGAAGGGTGGTGCTAGGGAGGACTGTTGTCCTCAAAGTTTCAAGTGGGTGCTTGAACATAGGGTGTTGTAGCTTCCATTTGGTTGCATCCAGAAAAACCAGGGTGACAGGGTGGTGCAAGGGAGAACTGGTGTTCTCTATTTTATAGGTTGGTTCCTGTATGATTGGAAGTTGGTGCTGGAACTTCGGGTAGTTGGTGCTTCCCTCCAGTTGGTGCTAGAGAAACCAGGGATTTTGTGCTTCCTTCTAGTTGGTTCTAGAGAAACCAGGGAGTTGGTGCTTCCTTCTAGTTGGTGCTAGAGAAACCAAAGAGTTGGTGCTCTCAGCAAGTAGCAGCTTGAAAAACTAAGGTTGCAGCCTCATTATGAGTTGGTGCTCATATGTATGATAATGTAAAGAATGTAAAGATTACTTATCATATAAAGAAGAAGAGGTTTTTACCCCTTATGGGTTTCCTCAGGAAATATTTGTCTCTGTGTATCTCATATGAGTGACTGATGCTGAATGTGTTATTGCTTATTTCCCTGAATTATTGTGATTATCGTTGAGTGCTTTGTAAAGAGTAAAAATAAGCATAATTGTTTAAGCACGGTAACAATTGATTCACCCCCCCCCTCAGTTTCCCAACAATTGGTATTAGAGTCGACCCCTTTTATCTAAGGGCAGATCCTAGAGCTTAAACATGTCAAGCCATGAAGGAAATTCAACCTATAAGGCCCCTCTGTTCAATGGAACAAACGTTTCCTTCTGGAAAGTTAGAATGAGAACCTACATAATGGCTTTAGGTACAGATGTCTGGGATGTGGTAGACACTGGTTATGTAAAGCCAGTTGTACTAGCTAATAAGGATGACAAGCTAGAATTTAGCTTCAATGCTAAGGCTATGAATGCTATCTTGAGTGGGCTTGCAGAAGAAGAATTCGTAAAAGTTATGCACCTAGGAACTGCCAAAGA
>SNQJ01S0005840.1:209224-221876 GCA_010110895.2 Picea sitchensis | reverse complement strand
ATATTTACTAGCTTGTCTTTCACCTCTTTAATACGACCCAAAAATGAACTAACAGATTCATTTCCATCCATCTTAATGCCTAGCAATTTAGTTTTCAGAAACAAAATGCGATTTGTGTTGCTAGTTTCATACAATGCTTTAAGCGTTGTCCATGTTGCAACAGAGGTTGTAGCTTCTCTAATATGTGGAATTATGTTATCTTTAACAGACATGGGCAACAATACCTTCGTCTTGTTTTCGCGCTTCTCCCAATCTTGGATTTGTGCGGCTATCGCACCTGAAGCCGCATCAGGTTTCAATTCAGTTCCCTTCGCAATGTTCCAGACACCATAGCCCTCCATGAGCGTCTGCATCTTGAATTTCCAGTTAATGAAATTCGATCCATATAACTTGTTGGCTTCGTTGATGTAGGTCTCCGCTAGCAGATTCGCCATCTCTGCAGGTTAGTCTCTGCAAGTGAATCACCAAGGATATGCAACTTTTTTTTGAGTGCTAAGCAGTCCGTCACTCTGCCTTAGGATCCACTGATCCAAATCTACCTCTGTTCTCAGCTTAAATCATGCATGCATCCACCTTTAAATCATAACACCACCTTACATGCATTTATCAACCTTTAAATCATGCATGCACCTTAATATCAAAATACCCACTTTTAAATAGCCACGTCACTATTTATGATGCTTCATCCTTTCATAACTCCACTTTATATATAAAAAATAATATAAATTTCTTTAAAAAATATTTATGATCCTTAAGTCATAACTCCACCTTTATGATCCTTTATCCTCCATTCATGATTTATAAATGAATTTAAAAGTTTAAACCCTCCATCATATAAGAAATCATGGCATTAATGATCACACACCTTTTAATGTAAATAAATCCCAATCTTCTTTCCTTTGAAGTTTGCAGTTCCACGCTTTGACTTCACGATTTATCCTATGAGGTTGGTGCTCCTCGAAGGATAGGAGGGAAGCGTTAGAGCTCCAGTTCAATGGATGGCTAGCGTTACAACACTGAGGTATTGAGGTAGCGTGAGCGTTAATGCTCTAGAGCCTTGAGACCTGTACTAAGGGAGCGTTGGGCCTCTGATTTTGAAAACTGCGTAAGTATGAGAGAGTTCAACGCTCCTCTCACACTGCATGGGGAGCGCTCGACACTCCTATTCAAATTTAATTTGATATCTTGCACTCATAGAGATGGATCTCTTGAATCCTCAATCTCGCTCTAATACCAACTTAAAATATGTGAAACAAACACACGGTGAGGTTATGTTCACTTCTCTATTATTCAATGAAGATGGATTACATCCTTATATAGGAAAAGACTCTACCGAGTCGGTTACATGCAAACCAAAGACAACTAGATTCTTAACTATGAACTGACTCTTAACACGCCTACAACTGACTCTCACAACTGAAGCTTACAACTAGCGCTTACAACTGGCACTTACTCCATTATTTCCAAGTCAGAGTGGTCAAGAAGGATCGAGGTTCTAAAAGGTGGGACAATTTGAATGCACACCTAAAATCAGTTTCGCCTCCCGTTTGTAAGTTAATTCGTTTCAATGATTGTTTTTTCTAGACACTCCAGACTAAAGAATTTCCACCTTCCATTTTCTCAAAAATTGGCAGCGATACAGTTACCGGACTGTAGGTTGATTGCATGCATTTAAAGGGAAATATAACTTAATTACTGTCTTTTTGGACATGGAAGTTTAAATTGGCAATAACAACATACTCTGCGGTGAATAAACGAGAACAAATTCAAGAGAATTAAACAAGTTTACTTCTAAGATTTCAACGAATTTATTAATTAACTCAAGAATTCAAGGGTCAATGAAATATCGAGCATTGTATATGATGTACGTCAACAGAGACATCATTGGTACCTAATCACAAAGACTTCACTGGGACTTCCCAACCAACTCTAGGGGTACTCTTCTCCCTCTTATCCTCAAGCTGCAAAGGAGTCACACACACAAAACCAGAATACTCCAACTCCCAGCTTTCTTCATAAGGTAGAGCCACCACTCTAGCTCAAGTTGGGTATCCCAACTCTCACAATTAAAACCAGTCAAAATTTCTATATCATAACTTTACCAATAACCCCCTCTCCCCTTTTTTCATCTCAACCATTTGTTTTGTATAATTTTCTCATAACTCATCCCCACTTGCACAATTAATTCACTTTTTAATTAAAATAAGTTAGAATTTCCCCCATACACATGTCACCCTCTCCATAAGTTGCACAAGAAAACTCATAATTTATTTTAATTAAAAGTCAATTTTGCCCACCCATCCTAAAAACTTTATCCCCCTTATTTCCAATTAATGAATGACGCCTTACTAATTTTTAGTTGAATTAAAATAGGATTTTTCTTTAGTTAGACTAATGTTAACTATACTCTAGATCCCTTTCTATGCGTACACATTCTCTCCTCTATGTTTCTTTCTTATTTTAAAAACTCCCTTTTAATAATTTCTTACACCTATGTGCCTTAAATCAAATCATTAGGATTATTTCAATTTATTTAATTCTTGAAATTATTTACCTCATTCCCCTTTTTCTTTAGTTATTAATTTCAGTTTAGCCTATTTACAAAACTTATGCTTAGGATTAATTACATTTTATTTGAAAAAGGATTAGACTCTTATAAGGATTTATAATTAATAATTTACTCATTAATTAATTAATTTAAGTTCGAAAATGTCAAATAAATTTGTTGTTTTCTAGGCCACCTAGATCTGTTGACTCAAGTTCCCTTTTAAATCACGCGACGTGTCGTTCAAGACACACTCTTTTCTCCAAGGGTGACACTCGCCTTTGACTTGTTTTGGTAGTTGTCCAACCCCTCGATTCAACACTCCATTCAGGCGACCTTGTGAGAGACTAAGGGATTCTAAGGAATAAGGACCCTTCCTTATTGCTTGCCCTTTAGAAATCTTCATGAGTGGTTGTCTCAGTCTTCCCTCACGACATCATGGACCTCTCGAACTAGGTAATTTTTAACCTACAATTCGAGCCACTACGAGAGTGCTAGTAGGCTGTGATAGGGACGCTGCCACACCTCTCCCTCAATATATGGTCTATGTTCATGGCCCCTTTACTCCTTATGTGATTCATATTAGCAAGAAATCGTTAGCCTGCATTCATCAACAAAACATTGTCAATGATCGATATACAACATCATAATGTATAATCGATCATATGCCACATATGCATAAATGAAATACTCAAACCAATACAATCCACTCCCTGACTCAATCCAGATTCCAAGGAGGTCCATCGATGCCATCGACATCCACAATGTGTCAAGTGTCCTACACTCTATCAATAACATTTATTAATATGCATATATCAATAACATCAAATCATAATCATCAACATCATCATAAATATCCACAAGATAAATATACAATCATGTACTATAACCGGATCACTTGCACGCAAGTGTCCTCAAAGAATAAGTCGATAACATGTGCTCACAAGAGAGGGATGTTACATTTAGAGTGCACCGTTTTTCTCTTGTGTTTTTTATTTAATTTATGTTTCAATGTTGTTCTCTATTATAATTGTTTTTATTTAGTTTTCTACACATTATTGTGTCATTGGCTACTATAGGAAGCATATTCCACACCTCTACGTCCTTTCATTTGGTACCAAAGCTTGATCACCTAGGATACAAGGTGTTAGGGACAAGGTTTGTTTAATCTAATCTTGGTTTGAGTGGGAAATTGTGTATAAGGAAATATTGTTGGCGGGAAATGACAAGCACATCTATATTAGAAATGGAGAATTTTTATGGCACTAACTTTGAGCTATAAAATCTCAAGATGGATGATTCTCAAGATGGCACTAACACAATGGTATGAAAGATGAAGAGTGGTTAGTGTTGGATAAAAAGGAAAGAATCCTTATCATGGTCTATTTGGTTGATTTAGTGTTATTGAACATTTTTCAAGAAAAAGCCATAACAAGTCTCTTAAAGAAGTTGGGGGTTTTGTACCAAGACAATTCCTTGGTTGATAAAAATTTTCTACACAAAAAGTTGTTTTCCTTGAGAATGGGTGATGGTGATTCTATATCCAAGCACCTAAATGCATTTAATACTATTTTAACCTATATGATCTTAGTTGGAGTGAAGATGGACGAGGAGGATCATTGTATGACCCTTTTGTGTTATTTTCCAAATTCATGGCACAACTTAGTAATGACCATTTGAAGGGATATAAATACAATGGTGGTTTATGAGGTCATGATTGCTTTACTATTATAAGAGGTGAAGTGGAAAGACTCTAAATCCACCAATGATGCCTTGGATATTTGAGGAATATTGAAGGAGAAAAGAAAGAAGAGGGAAAAGGGCATATCCAAATCCTATGGGAGACCTAGGTCTCCTAGAAGGTCCAAGGAAAAATATAGGAGCTATTGCAAGGTTAGGAATTTTAGAAGAGACTTCAAGGAAGAGAAAAATATAATAAGAAGGAAAAAAATGACTATGATGAGGAGTTTGAAAAATATTCTCAGAATAATGGAGGATATTCCTTTGTTGTAGCTTTGGAAGCTCATGTAGGCCATAGTGCATGGTTGATACACTCTAGAGCTGCCTTCCATATGAATTCCCATCAAGATCAAGTTTCAAGGTATGAAAAATATGATGGTGGGATGGATTCCTCGGTGATGGATATCCTCATAGCATAGTTGGTTGTGGTAGAGTCTTGATCAAATTACTTGATGGCAGAGTGAAGGGGATTAGTGGAATTTTTCACATTCCAGGTCTGGAACATAACCTACTATTAGTAAGTAAACTTAATTATGTGGGTGTGTAGGATGTTTTCTTTGAAAAAGGGTGTAATATGGCCCAAGGAGCTATGGTTCATGCTAAGGGTGTTCGTATGGGCACTCTGTTCCAACTTGATGCATACAACATTTTGTGCAATAGTTCTTCAATTTTTACAGCCAAGAGAGATGTATAATCTAAACCTTTATAATCATAACTTGTATCTAGTTCTAATAGTCATTCTTTTAGGGTACTTAAATCAGATCTTGCTTTAGAAATAAAGTTACCTACATATAAGACAATGTTATGAAACCAAATATTGGGCCATATAGGTGAGAAGGGCCTACAAGCCTTGAAAAACAAAAATCATGTTGATGAAATAAATGATTGTGCTCTTAAATTTGATTTTAGCAATTATTGCATATTTGAAAAATAGTACCATGTTCAATTTAATTCTAGTTGTCACAAATATTCTAGGTTCTTGGACCTAATTTACTTTGATCATGTTAAATTTCCTTCGATTTTTAAGGATTTTTAATATGTGTCATTCATTCATTATTATTCTAGAAAGACATGGGTATATATTTATCATAACTAAATTTGAGGTCTTTAGTTAGTTTAAGGATTTTAAATCTCTCATGGAGAATCAGATGGGTAGAAATATTAAGGTTTTGAGGACTGATAATGAAAACGAGTTATGTTTTGTAGAGTTTGATAAGTCTTAGAAGGATGTTGGAATTGGAAGAGATAACACAACTTCATATACCCCTGAGTATGATGTAATTTCGAAGTGGATGAACAAGATGTTGATGGAGAGAACTACACGCATAGTTAGTGGAGTCAACTTAAATAATAAGTTATAGGAAAAAACAATCGCTACTACATGTTACCTAATTAATAGGTCTCCCATATTAACTCTTCTGGATAATATCCCTATGGAGGTTTGGATGGGAAAGAAGTCCTCACTTCAACATCTTTTTTTGTTTTTGTTTTGAGGCATATGTTCATGTACTTAAGGCGAAGTGATCAAAGTTGGATAACAAGGAAATGAAATGAATCTTCTTTGGATATGGCACTAGTGTGAAAGGGTAAAGCTTTGGGATCCTATGGTTGTGAAATTTTTGTATATAAAAAATGTTATCTTCAAAAAGTTAAGTCTTCTCCCATCGTGATGTATCCATAAGAGGATGAGAAGAAGTTGGTTGTTCATCTACTTCCCAAGACCAAGAAATTTGAACTAGAAATTGAAAAAGAATTTCATGATGGACCTAGTGAGGAGGAGGGCTTAGAGAGTTTGGAAGAGGAGGAATAAATCACACCTCAAACTTCATGGAGGTCCACTCAACAAACAAATAAACTAAACATTCACAATTATAGTCCACCTAATTTTATATGTATATTTTATTTATCTAATAACATCGATGAGCCTAGAACAAAGAAAGAGGCAATGTAGATATAAGATAATGCGTATTGAAGATTGGTATTGGATAAAGAGATGGATTCACTTAAAAATAATGATACATGGGACTTGGTACCATTTCCTAATGGATGGAAACACATTGGATGTAAATGGGTGTTCAAAAGTAAGATCGATCCAGATGACAGTGTTGAAAAGTGAAAGGCAAAGTTGGTTGCAAAAGGATATTCCCAAGTTGAGGGGATAGACTTTAGCTATATTTTCCCCCCATTTTCTAAGTGTTTCATGTGTGCTATATTATTTACATGATTATATGTAGGGTTTGTGTTTCACCAGGAGTGCGGGGGGTTAGGAGGTAGCTCCCTCAAAATAAACATTTGGCGTTTTTTGCATCTATTTTTGGGAGGTTTTTCGACAAACAATTTTCGTCGATGGTTTTCTAATCCTGGTTAAGGAGTTAGGGGTTTTGACTAATCTAGGTTAATGGATTAGTTTTTTTGGATGTCACGTGATCCAATATATTGTATTGTATTGTAAACAATGAAGATATGAGAAATACAATATTATAGGTGAGACTCTAAACAAGTTGTTTGTTTTCCCGGTTTGGGTTTCAAGGTTAAAATATTTGTATAATGTGTGTGTATGTGTTATTGCATCTTTTATTTATTTATTAAGAATATGTTTGCAGTAAATAATTGTACAAGATTAATATCTACACTAAGTTAACATATATAAGGTTTATGCAATCCGTAGCAATGGTCTTTGATTTTGAGATAAAATAGATGGATGCGAAAAATACAATCATACATGATGACTTGAAGGAGGAGATCTATATGACATAACCAAATCATTACATTGAAAAAGGTAAAGACTCATTGGTTTGTAAATTAAAAATTTCTTCATATACAGTTTTAAATAGTCTCTCAGAACATGGTAGCAAAAGTGTGATTCTTTTGTGTTGGGATTGTGATTTCTAGGATCCAAATGTTATCACTATGTGTATTACAAACATGATAGTGGTAATTTCATCATTATCACTTTGTGTGTAGATAATATGTTATTTTTTAGTAATGTTAAGGATGTGATTCATCATTTGAATTCTTAGCTTTCAACACAATTTGACAATGAAGGACTTAGGGGGATACACATATATATTAGGAACACAATTAGGAGAAACACATGGAACATAAATCTTTTGTTGGGATAGAGTTAGTATGTGAAATTTTGTTGAAATGTTTTTTTATGGAAAATCATAGACCATTGAGTGTTCTGATTTCCATGGGAACTAAACTTTCAGTTGACCAGTGTCCTACAACACTCAAAGAGATGCATGATATGGATTTTGTTTTATGTTATTGCAATTGGTAGTTTGATGTATGCTATGGATTATACTAGACTAGACATTTCATAAGCAGTGAGAGTCTTGAGTTTATTCATGGCTCATCCTATATGAGAACATTGGGATAACGTGAAGAGAGTCTTCAAGTATTTGTTAAGTACTTCATCATATTCCATTTGTTATCATAGTGATGTTTTAGGAAATGAACTCTAAGTAGATATACGAGGGATTATAATTGGGTAGGGGCTACAGATAGAACAAGATCTATCAACAAATATGTGTCTCCACTATTTGGTGTAGGAATAAGTTGGATGAGCTAGCAAAAATATGTGATCTCTTTGTCCATTATAGAGGTAGGGTATATTGTAGCTACTCATGTCCATAAGGAGACCATTTGGCTTATGAAATTGTGTTCAAATGTAAGCCTAAGTCAGGGAGCTATTTCAATTCAATGTTATAGTAACAATGCCATTTTTCTAGCTAAGAACTCGACCTTTCATGCAAAGACAAAGCATATTGATATCCAATACCAATTTTCTTGGGACATTGTAGAGGATGGAAAGGTGATACTAGAGAAAGTTGACACTTTGGATAATGTTGCAAATGCATTGGAAAAATCAACGTTGGGTAAATTCAAGAGATGATATGATTCTATGAGCCTTATGTCCCCTAGAAGTTAGTTACAATTTGATGCCTTCTTTAGCAAAATTTTTGCAAGGCATATGAAAAACGAGAGAATATTGCAACATGTGTGTCAAGAACCTTGCAGTTGTGTGATAAAATAATTGTCTCAATAAATGTCGAACATAATAGGGAATAAATGTTGAGAAATAGCAGGCAATGAATTTTGAGCAATAAAAATTGGTGAACAAAATGTTAATGGTTTCCAACATGTAGAATTAGAAAACTATAACAGGTTAATGGTTTTATTATGCCTACTTAATGAGTTCTTGGGTAGAAGGAAGTGAGAGAGAGATTTTAACTTATTGTTATGCTACCAAAATTTCTCGAGAACCTTTATGTTGTATAATAGTCTTGTTGAGAGCATGAAGACTCTGTAATGTATTATAACCATAATTTGTTAGTTGTTGAATAATACATTGAGTGTGCTTTGTATCAAGAATGGATTTCCATAGGAAGTCATATTTTTCAATGGTTGTATTTTTCCATGTTATTCATTATTGCAATTCTGTTTATTTAGTATTTCACACATTCTTCTCTCATTAATTAGTATACAAAACATATTCCATGCCTCTACTTCATTTCTTTCCATCTACAACAAAGTTCATTGATCTTGCAATTTTTCCCCTCTAGTTGAAGAAAATCTCCTTTATACCATGGAAATTCAATTGATCAACTATCACATACAATCCTCTCAATGTCTCTATAAAACGAATTTTACAAAATGTTTCTAACATCTATACTATTCGATCAAGGAGACTATTATACCATGGGAATTTGATTTATCAACTATCACATGTGGTCTTCTCAAGGTCCCAATAAAGAAAGAATTACATTTTTTTTGCCAACGTCTACAATAATACTTCAAGCACACTATTATATCATCAAATGAGTATTCATGAAGAATACTATTAGTATAGGAACACTGGTATATCATCAAATGAGTATTTACAAATAAGTTCTTAAATAACCCTCTTGTGTATTCTTAGAAAACATTGAAATACAAGAGTACATTAATGGAAATAGTGTTGATACTGAGAGGGGGGTGAATCAATATCAAGTACAATTTAAAACATTTTTCAAATTATACTTAAACAATTCAACTATATCCAATGAGCAATGAACAATAGTATAAGAATTACACCAATACACCACAATACACCATGCACAATATATGAGAAATAATCAATAGTTATTGTTCAAGGGAAGTAATGACTTCCAAAGGTAGCTACAACTTCCAAATGTAAAGGGAGGATAAACCTCCAAGAGGAAGATACAATCCTCAATATCAAAGAGAGTTGAACTCTCCATCCTTGCCCTTCCTTCCACCCAGGTATATATGAGAGATAATAGGCTTTACATTAATTCTTCACCATCAACCAATCATCATAGAACTGATAGTAGCTGCGAGACTTCTTAGGTTTATGCAATTCTTCAATTCTTGGAGTATCTAATCCTATAGATAATATTACTCAATGTATTCTCTAAAACAAATCCAAGTTTTACTCTTTGGATCCTCCCCAAAAAGGTTATAAAGAATGGTAGAATTTATTCAATTCTGTTCTATTCGGGAGAGTGAACTTGAATAGAATGCCCCACGCTCAATAATTAACATCCGATTCACGAAACTTGCACACAAGAAACTCTAGTCCGTACTCTTTCCAATTAAATTTTTCGCTTCATTTGGATTCCGATGAATAAGTTATGACTATTTTGGAACACTGTTTATTGACTAGCTTGATTTGGTCCACCGACCCTATCTTCCACATAGGGTATCTCCATAATTATAGAGAATCAAGATTGCTTTTACAGGAGGTACCTTGATATGTTCTCAATACCATGGCGATTTACCATCTGAATCATTCTATAAAAACAATTATAGAAAAATGGTAACATGACATGAAAATAACATACCTTAGAACACATCACCCAAGACTTCTATCCTCCCTTGAAATCCGGCCTTATTTTCTTCTTATCTCCTATGAAATTCGAATTGTATCAAAGAGATATAATGATGTTTATTTATACCATTTATGTCACTTCCTTTTAACATTAGGTCGACTGACCTTTCTTATTTTGTAATTCTTTTTTTTTTTCTCTCTCTCTGCCCCCTTTGTGGCACTCAATAATACTTCCTTCTTCAATTCACTTTGTCATCTTCAAGAATTCATTTCTCCTCAACCATGAGGATCCACATGACATGTGGTCTACACCATAGAAAACAACATGATGTATACTATCCATCCGCTGGGTGTTGTATCTGCATGTGCATTTTCCTTCATGTCCAAAATACCTTCATCAATCTTGGGGTCAAAAACCCATGCCTAGGGTTGAGCATCAATGACAACAACCAATCTTCCAATCTCCCCTTTGTTGTCATTGATGGAAACACTCATGCTCCCCTATCATCATGATCCCAATTTCTCTCCCTTTGACATCAATGGTAAAGGTTAGGGATTCTCCCCCTTTGTTTAATGGCAAAAGGTAACCTTAGATCTTTGGGGTTGCTCCCCTAAACATGTGGCACTCAATAATATTTCATCCTTATTTTTTGGTCTTTGGAACTTTTTTCTTCCTTGGAATCCTTTTGTGTGGCTTATTTCTTCTCTCTCTTCTTCATGTATAGGATGTATGTTGTTCGGTCTTCTTGTTGTAGTTGCAACTTAATATTCACGAGTTATTTTCTTTGATTTTATTTTGAGGGAGCTAAGCGTCAAACGTAAGGTGTATCCTTGATCACATATTTTGTTGACACTAAGGATATTATTCTTGAAATATTCAACCAATAGGACCTTTCCTTCTTTTACATTTCTTCCAAGCTTTACGGTTCCTTTTCCAAGTATTTTGGTAGATGAGTCATCTCAAATGCAACATTTCCACCCTTTTCTTCAAAGGCGACAAATTTTCTTTGATCTTCGGTCATATGAGATGAGCACCACTATCTATGAATCATTCATCTTCTTTGCATTCTTTGGTGACTAATGCTAATAGACAATTTTCATTGTGTGTGGAATTTCTTTCCTTTCCATGATGTAGTTGGTATCTGAGACATTGTATATGATTATCTTCCTTCATCTCTCTATAATCTAGGTGCTTTGTGACCAAGATTATTGCACTTATAATATACAATATTTTGATCCATTAATGGGTCTCACTTCCAAGCTTTACAGTTCCTTTTCCAAGTATTTTGGTAGATGAGTCATCTCCAAATGCAACATTTCCACCCTTTTTCTTCAAGCTGACAAATTTTCTTTGATCTTCGGTCATATGAGATGAGCACCCACTATCTATGAATCATTCATCTTCTTTGCATTCTTTAGTGACTAATCCTAATCGACAATTTTCATTGTGTGGAATTTCTTTCCTTTTCCATGATGTAGTTGGTATGCAGACATTTGGCATATGATTATCTTCCTTCATCTCTCTATAATCTCGTGCTTTGTGACCAAGATTATTGCACTTGTAACATACAATATTTTGATCCATTAATGGGTCAACTAGATTATAATTTATATTGAAAGGTCTACAAACATTTTCATATCTACTATTTTTACCATTCATGTAGCTTGCATAGTTATTCCATTCATTGATTCTATAATTGATTGCCTTGTGTCCAAAATTTCCACAAGTATAACAATGTCCAAGAAAGAAATTTTGATACCTGGGCGTAAGTGGTCTTCTTTGTGGTGTGGTCCATCTTGGTTCACGATCTATTCTTCTGTAGTTTCCTTCATAATGATCGTCATCATACCTGATGGGATAGGATCTTCTTGATGTCTCATTCCTTCTGAATTCTATTTTTCTATCTTGTTGTTCAACTTGTTTTGGAGTGTTGGTTTCATCATTTTCAACTTCCTTCTTTTATTTTGTTGTCTTCAAACTGTCATTGTATCCTAGTCCTATCTTGTCTTTTGAAGATCTTTGATTGCTAAGGATCTCATCTAATTTTTCAGTGCTTTTTTCAAGCTTCTTCAACTTTTTTGTTGTCAATAGTAGCTCTCCTTTTGTGTGAACCAATTCTGCTTTCAATTTCTCATAATCTTCTAATTGTTCCTTCAAGCTATTAATAGTCTTTTCAAGCTTGTAATTCTCTTCTTCACAACTACTCAATTCACCATTTAGTATTATGTTTTTGTTTCTAAGATTGATATTTTCAGTTTCAAGATGCTTCAAATTTTCAAGATTCTCATCTTCTTGTTCACTCTCTGCATTGTCTTTATATCCCCAAAAGGAATCAAGGTTGGTTTCTTCATCTTAATATTCTTCACACATGATTTCTTCTTCTTTATAATTCTTATGATCATCATCCTAGGTTTCTTGGGTTATGAAGAGGACTTCTCCTCCATCATTATCTTCTTCATCACTCTCATCTGAGGAGATGTCATCATCCTTGGAGTAGAAGCTCTTTTTATTGTTGAGACTTCTCTTTTTA
>SNQJ01S0005840.1:194672-209214 GCA_010110895.2 Picea sitchensis | reverse complement strand
TGTATATATATAGATATATAATGATGATGATGATGATGATGATGATGATGATGATGATGATTAACATCCAATGAGAACGGATCCATCTATCAGACATTAAGAGGGTAAGGGATTACTTGAAATTATTAAGAATTTTGTTTCTATGCTCGAAAAACATTAAGATAATCTTTTCAAGATCACCATAGTTTTGTTGAGTGAAAAGGTTAAGAAGATTGGTAGTGTGACAAATATTTTGAAATTGAGATCTAATCTCGGTATAGGTTGGACAATATAAAAGAAAGTGCTTTTCATATTCAACCTTCTTAGTGTCACAAAGGTGACACACTCTTTCATCCCATGATATTTTAGGAATTGACCAACGCCCAGTTTCACTATGGAGCTTGTGAGAATTTTTTCTTATCTTAGCAATGCTTATTTATTTTTTTACACTTGTCAAAACAAAGAGGTAATTTTGATCATTTAGATTAGGGTTGATTACATCCTTATAATACCTAAATTTTATTTTTTCCTCTAACTCTTTATCACACCACATTTTCTCCTTAAATTTTGATTTGATGATATTTTTAATAGTATCCTTATTTTTCAAAATGGTTTCTTCCATGATTCCCCAATAGTTTATCCAAGACTAGGCATATTTATGACATCCTTGCTTGAGTTGATGGTGGTTATGATTGGATTTTGAAGCAATTTTAGGAAGCCTCTTGTATTTTATGTTGTTTAACTTGTTCTTATAGAATATGTATCTAGTCATAGCCATGCTCTCAATGTGGGAGAAGCTTGAATATAAGAGGAGGATGGTATAGGGTGTATTTCCTTTAATTTTGAGATAGTAGGTTATAAAATTCTTTTTGTATTTTCTATATCTTTCTCTAGGATTCACGCGAGATACTACATCCCCAGAACTTCACATCCTTAAATAATGACAGGTGTAAGAAGAGTCTCAAAGAGGAGTTTCTTGTTATCCCAAATCCAAAGATCGACTAATTTACAATTGTTTTCAAGCCCATAATAAACTTTCCATCCCTCAATAATATGTTTCTCAATGTTATAATTCTAGTTGAGATTGTGGTGAATATCATTTCCAAGATATTTGTATGAATTCACTTCCTCCAAATTGTTGTTTTCATATACAAAGGTATCATAAGTGATCTTATTGGATTTAAAGATCATGACCTTAGGCTTGTCAGTATTAAAAGTCATACCAATATTGGAGCAAAAATCCTTTAGGATTCTTAGTCATTTTCAAGATCGTGGGGAATCCTCACCATAAGAATGATATCATCAGCATACATAATAATATTGATGACTGTACCAGTAAGAGTAGGTCCGACACAACCTGCTTCTTCAAAAAAATATTCTAACTTGTCAATGTATATGCCAAAAAGGGTAGGGGACAAGGGACAACCTTTCTTGACTCCAATATTGCACTTAATATCTTTCGAAAAACCCTCTGTTCTTTTGAACTTGAAAATAATTTTCTCATATGGCCTTATTGCAACATCCCTCAACTCAAAAGGCACTTTTATCTCTTCAAACCTATTCCAAATATTTTTCCTAGGAACCATGTCAAAATATTTTCTAAAGTCAACAAAAAAATAAAAAAGATTGGTTTTAGTATTGTGGAACTCCTTTGCAATGATCCTAAAGGTAACAATATGGTACATAGTTGAATGATATCTCCTAAAACTGATGCCTTTATCTCTTTTACCGTGACTTTCTAGCCAAAGGATAATCTTCTTTTCCAAAATAATTTCATAAAGCTTGGCTAAAATCGAGCTAATCATAATTGTTCTATAATTATAGGGAATGTTTCTATACCCATTTTTTTAAATAGGAACAATGAGGCTTTGAGTCCATGGTTTAGAGAAGCCTTGCTTGACTGCTAAATTGAAGAGCTTGTGTATGTGAGGGATGAGGATAAGCTCTCTGATTTTAAAAATTTCATCTTGGTAGCCTTCAATTTCCTTAGCTTTCCCATTTGTAGGACGCTTAACCAAAAACTCTTTGCCATCCAAAGAAAAAAATTCATCCTCTATAGGGACAATAGGAATGGTGTCCATGGAATTAGGGAAATCGTAAAGAATTTTAAGGTAGGAATCACAGTCCCTTAGGGGGATAGTATTTTTTTCTTTTGTATTGTGGTTTAGAATTTTGCTCCAGAACTTCTTAGGATCCATCCTAGAAAGTTGTGAAAGTTTCTCTTTCCTTTTATTGATATAGTACCATGTTTTTCCTTTTAATTAGGGATATGTACATATTTATCTTATCAAGTTTAACAATTTTACATTATTTATCATACCAAGGGTTGGTCATTCTATTATGTTTTTTACAGGACACCTCGAAAGATAACTTGTTAATAGAAGTGGAAAGGGTAATTGTAAAATTATGATAGAGGTCTTCAATGTTGTCCTTATAAGTTAGGAGATGTAATTCACTATTTAAATCCTTTAATAAAAGTTCAACTTTACTCTTGTCAAAGTGCAATTGCCTTTGATTATCAAAATTCTCTTCAACAACGCTCTTGCGCATGGCAAAGTTTAGAGTTAGGGTAAAAGGTCTATGATCATATTTAGGTTCATGGTCATTTAAAAGGTCAAAAGTTACTATTTGGTTGGAAACTGGGATATAAGATATCATATAATATATGACACTACTACCTAGCCCATGAATACAAGTCATCTAGTTGGAGTTTGTCCACTTCATTACTCCATTGCAAGTTATTAGGTCTTGAGAGTTGTACTTGACCAACTCAGTACCAAACAAATTCTCAGTTAGGTCTTTAGAGCTTATTTTGTAGCTATTAGATAAAACAAGGTCCTCATCTACTTATAAAATATTATGGTTGGAATCAATGCTTAAAAGAGTATCTTGGTTAGTTGTATTCCTAGCATTAAATTCTCCTAGCACGAGGATATTGCCTTTGTTTTTCAAACTATAAATTTCTTGTTCTAAATTATTATATGGACAATTGCTATCTAGATTGTTTTTCTTATAAAAAGTAGAATTAATAGGTGCACAATAAAAAATTTCTATATACATCTTTTTAGCATTGGTGTCTGAAATTTCTGTCCAAATGCCCTGATTGAGAGGGTTGATCTTATGAAGTTGAATGTGAGGAGAAATTTTCTTTCTAATATAACAAGCTATTCTTCCAATCCCTCTATGGTGGGTCTTTTTGTTCCATGTCAGACACAAGACAAAAGATTCTATGTTAGGGACCTTAGATTCATCATGCTCCCAAGTTTCAATTAGACAAATAATATCAATATCACTCAGGATCCAAAAAAGGATCTCGAGTGTCCCAAATTCCTATTTATTATTATCCTTCCGGTCTCTATTCCTAACATTAACTTTTTGATTTCTAATTATTGCCCATTTTCCTTCTTTCCTAGCTTCTTTTACCTTTTGAATTTCCTTCCTTAATTCAACTTGGTCTTTGGGAGCATGGTCTTAATTTATAAGTATTCCTTTCCCTTTTAATCTCAAAGATTTACTAAGTATGCTATATTTATATAGATCAACCTATCTTTATGATCAATTGATTTTCCTAGCCTCTTTGTTTCTACAAGGTAAGTTGTTTCAATTTGTGATTTATTTTTTAATTTTTATTTTACTACTTGTAGCGTATCCTCCTCTTCTTGTTCTTTTATACCAAAAATTATGAGGTTCAAGGATCTTTTATTATGCTCATGGTCTAGTTCGATTAAATTATTCATTTCCTCTTTGATGGGTTTGATAACCAAATTTTTTTCTAGATTACCGAGGGTCAAATTGTTGGTTAATGTTTCTTCTATCTCTTTAATCCTATCTCTCAAGTTGATATTTTATTCAACATCTTTTTCTTGGGTTGGTTGTTTTTGTTTCTTCATTTCTTGAATCCTATCCTCCATTGTGTGCAATTGACTCTTGAACCCTAACAATGTATCCTCTATTTGAGTTTGAATGATATCTTTGAGGAGTCTGATTTTTTTATGAAGTATTGCCTCTAGCTCTATTTTGAGTTTTACATCTCTTTCTTCACTCCTTTTTTCTGATAATTCTAACTCTATTTGGGGTTTACATCTCTTTCTTCTCTCCTTTTTCCTAATGAATCCATATAATCATAAAGGATCTCTATGGTGAATTTGGAGGGTCTCCCCATCACATGTTTCCTTTTTGGAGTAGGTGGTGGAGTGCTCATATTGAAAAGAAGAGAAAAAAAGTAACAATTGTTATTTTGGATTCACTTTAAAAATAGAAAATAAGATTTTTTTATTTTTTATTTTGAGTAAAAAAGGTGGAGCTTGCTATATTAAGTTATCAAAGAAACTTTGACAAAATGTACAGAGATATAGGTCTGAGTCACCAAAAAAGTTGTCGTTTACCGGAAACCAGCATAGTTTGGAGAACATATAACAATAGGATGATAAAACAAAGAAAAAAAATAGCATATGTCCTGCCCCGAGGAAACCAGGACAGATGGATATAGTCCAAGTGAACATGTAACAATAGCACGATAAAACTAAGAAACAGAAAAAGCATAGAAGACCTAGATACCTGGTGACCTGTCGCCCTTGCTTGTCTTCCACGTGGACCCAGTCGGGATGGAAAATGCCTGCGCACAGAGAGGGAACTTCCGCTTAGTTGGAGCATTGGAGTACGCTTCAAGGAGCAGGTCCATACGCTGGCCCATGAGAAGGGCTCTATGCTCCAAGTCTGCCATGTGGCCTCGAAGTTCGAACACCAGAGCCAGATGCTCTGCACAAAGGAAATAACCATGCAATCCATTACCCACGTCGTTGAGGGATACATCCCTCAATTCCACGGTCGCTCCAATTCCAGCTTCGAGATCCATCAGCTCTGCACCATCTGCTTCTTCCTTCCTCGCTGAGTTATTCTTGTCCGCGTTCGCTTCTGCTCTGGTTTTATCCTGCGTTTCTTCCTCAAACGTTGCCTGCATATCATGGCTGGTGGGGCTGTAGTCACTCGGCCAGGGAATTTCCTCAACAATGCACCCAGAGATGTCATCTTCCAGAGCAATTTTTGGGCCGCTTCCATCCTGGTGTTTCGCCTCCATGGATTGGGGTTCCGGGGTGGTCTCCAAGTCCTCCATGAACATAATTTCTTCCACATAACAGGTGGGAAACGCATCCGCAACACCATCCTCCTTTCTGTCTCCAGGCTTAATTGTTGTGGTTTCGTTGCTACATCTGACTCTTGTCTCCGCAATGATGGCATGCCGAGCCAATTGTTCAGCTCAAGCCTTCTTTCGGAGAATGGAGATCGCCATCGACCAAGCATGCTCCAGCTTCTCCTTCCTTTTCCACTGCACCTCATGGGTGTACCAGGCCGAGCCACGGCGAGGCCTGCCCCGCTTTCTGGTCATAATTGCCAGGGAATAGATGACAATACAATGAGGATGCATCGAGATGGGAGCAAGCCGAGATGAGAAGGATACAGGGATGCACCAGAGCTCCTAGATGATGAGGAGAGACGAAGCGAGAGCAGACCCACTCTGTCCAGGCACATGAAAAAACAAATTGCCAAAGGCCAAAGTCACCTGGCCATCCATAAACCCTGTCATGCTGAGTGCACTATGAGTGAGAGTGTTCACGCAAGGGAGGTGTCCCTCCACCGTATAACTGTTGTTATGGTCGTCTACCATCGTAAATGCAGGGCAGGTGGGTGGCGGCCATCAACATTTATGCTATGGTTTAGTGCTAAGCTCGATGTCAAGGAACTTCCAAGTGTCACCCCATTCGGGGTTGGGAAATCTCTACTTGCAAGGTCTCTGCAGCACCTTAAGAGGTTTGTATCATCAGAGAGATGGGCTTGCCAATATATGAGTTCTGACTTTGAGTCAATTCCAGTATTTTCCAGGTGATCTGCAACCTTGTTAGTGTCTCGTTTCACATGAGAGGGGATTAGAATGAGATTGGGTTGGATGAGATCTCCGAAATCCTCCAGAAGTCCTGAGAGTCTCCAGCTGGGGAAATCCGCCTGGGGAGTTCATCGTGAAGGATTTTGGAGATGAGTTGAATTATGATTTGGGAGTTTCCCTCAATGACAAGTCGATGGTACTGGTGTTGAACAACATCTTGGAGGCCTCTGACAAGGCTTTTGAGCTCTGCCACATTGTTCGTGTTTTCCCCTAAAAAGCCTGCCATCATATGAATAATATTACTCATGTGGTTCCGAAGGATAGCTCCAAAACCAGCTAGTCCAGGGTTACCCCTGGAGGCCCCATCGAAGTTAATCTTGAGGAAGCCTGAGGGGGGTGGGGTCCACATCGTGCGACTATTAGCTCATCCATTTTTAATCTTCCCCTGCGTTTGCACACGCATTTGCAAGTCCCAGCTTTTAAGAATAATCTCCTCCTTGGGCTTACACTGCAGATCTTCATGGAGCCAGGATTTGCTATGGACTGTTTCACGGATAAGTCTCTTGACCCTCTCCCATGTAATGGTGGTAGGGGATGTTCTAGAGTTGAATATTCTCTTATTTCTTTCTTTCCAGATTGCCCATAATTTGAAGCCCGGGAGCAGCTGCCAGATACGCTGGAGAATTGGATTTTGGAAGGAAATTGTTTCCCAATTAGCTAAGGTATCNCTTGAGGAAGCCTGAGGGGGGTGGGGTCCACATCGTGCGACTATTAGTTCATCCATTTTTAATCTTCCCCTGCGTTTGCACACGCATTTGCAAGTCCCAGCTTTTAAGAATAATCTCCTCCTTGGGCTTACACTGCAGATCTTCATGGAGCCAGGATTTGCTATGGACTGTTTCATGGATAAGTCTCTTGACCCTCTCCCATGTAATGGTGGTAGGGGATGTTCTAGAGTTGAATATTCTCTTATTTCTTTCTTTCCAGATTGCCCATAATTTGAAGCCCGGGAGCAGCTGCCAGATACGCTGGAGAATTGGATTTTGGAAGGAAATTGTTTCCCAATTAGCTAAGGTATCCCTGATACTACCTCGATTTCACTGGGAGCGTCGCATGGGTTGGGCTCCCCAATCCCATATCTGTTGACTGTAGTGGCAGTTGTTGAGGAGATGTTCCATGGTTTCCTCGCTTTGTTGGCAAAGGGTACATCTAGAGGGGATTGTAAAGCCTTTCTTTAGGAGGTTATCCCAGGTGAGGATATGGTTTTGAGCTGTGAGCCAAAGAAAAAAGGAGACCTTGGGCCAGAGTATTGGTTGCCAGACTTTGCTCCAGATGGTTTCGGGAATTTGGTTTTGGTAGTTTCCCTGTAGGTAGTATGCTTCACTGACCGAGAAGATGCCTGAAGTGGAGTGGCCCCATCAAAGTATGTTCGACCCTTCTTTAATTGGAATTTTCCTGTGTAGCATACAGTTCTGCCACGGTAGAAGGTCGAAATCCTCCGTGATCTGTAATTCTATTCAGCTTGTTTTCCATTGTCTCCAAGGTTGTCTTCAGTGAGTTGGGATCCAAAAGTCGTTAAAATTTTTGAATATGTTTTGCTGTAACCTATGTTTGAGAGGGTTGAGGCTTTCCAAATCGCTAAGAGGGGGTAGATCTTGCCAAGAGTCCTGCCAGAAGAGTGCACTTTCGCCATTTCTTACCTCCCAGAAAGCATGCTTCTGAATCAGGGGGGCGATTTTTCCAGGTGATGTTCCAAATGTTGGATCCTTGTATCTGTTCATTGAATCTCATTAGTTGGTCAGGCTGTGCGTTCGGGGCGTACTTTTGCTTCTAGATCTGCACCCAGAGTTCTTTCGGATGTTGCAGCCACCTCCACCACATCTTGGCTCCCATGACCTGGTTAATCTTTCTCGTATCCCGAATTCCCAGCCCTCCCAACTTTTTGGGTTTACAAAGTTTGTCCCATCCAACTAATGCCCATTTCTTGTTATTTTGGTTTCCCTGCCACAGGAAGTTTCTTTGGAGACTGCTGATGGCCTTGATGACCGAGATGGGCTCTGCCAGAGCAGTAAAGAGATAAATGGGAAGATCTTGCAGGACTGACTTGAGCAGAACCAGTCTGGCAGCAATATTCAGAGGTCTGAAGGTCCAGTTGTTCAACCTGTTGGCGATAGATAAGAGCAGGCTATCCCATGAAATGGATCGCGCTAACTCTTTGGTTAGGGGAATTCCTAGGTAGATGGAAGGGAGGGAGATTTTGGAGATGCCTAGAAGTCTTGAAAGGTGATTCTGAACCGAGGCTGGCGTGTTGAAAAAATACAGTTTGGACTTGTCCAGGTTGAGCAGCAAGCTTGAGGCTTCCGAGAAGTCAGAGAGAATTGAGTTGAGCTTGGTGGCTTCTCTAACCGTGGGGGTGTTCATGAGAAGGGTATCATCGACAAACTGTCTATGCGAGGGCGTTGGGTGAAGTTTATGAAGTGGCAACCCAGTAAGTGAACCTTCAAGGACTGCTGCTTTGAGATAGCGACCTAAACCCTCTGCCATGATTACAAAGAGAAAAGGGGAAAGAGGATCACCTTGCCTGATACCCCTGGTGGAGGGGAAAGGTCGGGAGGGTGTTCCATTGACAAGAATTTAAAAGAAGGAAGAGGAAGTGAGCTTGATAATCCAGTTGACCCAGTGTTTATTGAAGCCAAAGGATTCCAGAACCGACCGCAAGTATTGCCAGCTTAATCTATCAAAATCTTTTGAGAGATCGAGTTTGATAAGCATACCTGGTATTTTGCACGTCTTTAAGGAGTGGATCACCTCATTGGTCAGTATGACGTTGTCCATGATTTGTCATCCTTATACATAGCCAGATTGCTCATTGGAAATAATGAACGATAGGAGAGGCTTGAGATGATTGGCAATGACCTTTGTAATTATTTTGTAAATGACATTACAGAGGGAGATTGATCTGAACTGTTTTGGGTGTGTGGCTCGCTCCTCCTTGGGGATGAGAGTGATGAACGTTGCGTTAAGAACAGAGAGAACTTGACCAGATGTTCTTGATTCTTCTACCGCCAGCCAGACATCTTCCTTGATCATGTCCTAGCAAAAATGGAAGAAATCCGTAGTGAAGCCATCCGGGCCTAGTGCTTTACCTGGGGGCATTTCCTTTACTGCTGAGTCCACTTCAGACTGAGTAATTGGCCTTATCAGTTCTCTGTTCTGCTAAGATGTGATCAGCTTGGGTATGTGTTGGGTGACTTTCTGGATGGCCTCCTCCCTGTTCATATTGGTCTCTGTGAGGAGATCTTGATAGAAGGAGTTGAGTTCTTCCACTATTTGGTCATGATCTATTATAGGGATGCCTTGATCCTCCTCTAGATGGGTAATGTGATTGATGTATCTACGGTGCGTCATCGCTCTGTGAAAGAATTTTGTGTTGTGCTCCCCTTCTTTAAGCCATTGGACCCTGGATTTTTGCCTCCATAGGATCTCTTCTTGTTCCCTGCAGGCCTCCAAATCCGCAATTAGTTGCTCCTCTTCCTGCACCAGGTTCTGAGTTCGGCTCCCTGCTATGAAAGTTCATTGAAGTTCTTCAAGTTGGCTCTCAATCTCCTTCTTCCTGAGGAGTATGTTTCCAAAAGTGGATTTGTTCCATGTTTTCAAATGTTGCTTGAAGTTCTTGAGGCGCTGCTGGAACTTATACATATGAGTGCCATGATCAATTTCAGCCTGGACCCACCATGAGTGAACCAGCTGGTGGAAGTTTGGGTGAGTGAGCCAGAAATTTTCAAAGCGGAAAGGCTTGGGCCTAGGGGGGAATCCCGGGTCCAGACAGAAGGCGATGGGCCAGTGGTCCAACCCTGTCTTTGGAATTACATTTGCTTCCATGGCCTGGTCACTTTCGAGAAGGGCTTCAGTCACTAGAAAGCGATCTAGCCTACAGGAAACATGCTGGTGCCCTGTTCTTCTATTGGACCAGGTAAAGATTCCATTCCAGGTTTCCATGTCAACCATATTTAATTGCTCTATTAGGGTTTTGAACTTACCGCTGTCCTGCTCTAGCCGTTTTGTTCCTCCTGTTTTTTCCTCCAGCGTTAGGATCATATTGAAGTCACCTCCAATGATCCAGTGTGGCGTGTGTATGAGGGTTTTAACATATTGAAGGGTTTKCATGAAGCTCTCCTTATMTTGGATGGATTGTGGGCCGTAAACATTTGTGATGGATCCTTCCTTGGTGGAGKCTACAACTTTGAAGTGAGTCGTTAGAGTGACTGTTGTAGAGAAGSGATGATGCATAGAGACTGTTTGTGGGTTCCAAAGGATGGCTAGTCCTCCTGAAGCGCCCACTGAGTCCTGATAGAGGAAGTCACCACCTCTCCAGCTACTTTGAAAGATGTTTTTAGCCTCTCGCCCTGCAAATTTGGTTTCCTGCAGTAGAAGGATATCCGGGTTCTCTGTTTTAATACATTCTTGGAGGATCCTCTGCTTGGATCTTCCATTGAGACCTCTGATGTTCCAAGTTATTGTATTCATCATGAGGATGGTGGAGGGGGGTGGAGGTATCCCTCCGATAACCTCTGTATCTGGCCTGAATTAATCATTAGGTGCCTTGCCTCTTTAATAAGTTGATGGGTTGGTTTACGTCCTCGTCTCTTGTTTTCCTTGGTTGATTTTTTGGGCTCAGATCCTGGATTTGCCGAGATGCCCAGTCTAGCTGTGGATCCCAATGTGGAATTGGTAAACACTTTATGAACTTTCCAGAGCTATTCTACTGGAATGTGTTGCAGATCTTTTTTATTGAGGGCTTCCTGCAGTTTTTCCAGGTCTATCTCCGCCAGATTCATTTCATCCATGAGCATGTTGGTGTCTCCGTCTTTGCTTGATTGTGTTGACTGGGTTGTTTCTTTTGGGTGTGTTGTGTTTGGCACTTCAGGGATTTTTCCTTTCACTTGCATTGTTTCTTGGAGGGGGTTCTGTATTTCCGCCTCTTTTGGCAGTTGATTCAGAGCATCATAGGAATTTTTAGTGGGAACCTTTGGGGCCGAGCTGTGATTTTATTTTCTTGATGGGTTCTTTCACCTTCCCGTGACATTGGCAAAACCGTCCTTCTTCTTGGTTTCAATGGGCTTAGAGGCTGTGGCGTTCAAGGGATAGTCTCTGAACAGGTGGTCGTGCTCATGGCACTTCCTGCATCGAAAAGGTATGTGTTCGTAGTCGATTGTCTGGTTCCAGTCCTCCTCCTGATATTCAAGTTTGATGGAACCAAACAAGGATTTTGATATGTCCATGTAGATGCAGATACGGGCATATGAGGTGTAGTTCCTCATTTTTGTAGCTTCTGAAGCTTTGACGTATTGTCCCACCATGTTTCCGATGCCCATGAGTATTTCTTCCAACTAGAATTCCTGGGGTAGGGAGTACAGACGGATCCATACCCGGGCTCTTGTAAAGTCCTCCTGCTCTGGACTGAATTTGTCGGTCCAGAATCTTAGAAATAGGCCCGCTGAGTTGTAGAAATATGGTCCATTGTCGAAGATTTTGTCCTTATCTTCGAGATTGTACAGGATTATTGTGAAGAAACCCTTGAAGCTAAGCTGGACTTCATAATCTCCTTTACGGTTCCACTAGTCCTTGATCCAGCGAGTGAGATCTCTTTTAGTCGGCCATAGGCCCAAGAATTTGCCAATCAGTGCGTGATCCATCATAAACTGGGTGTGTTCCCCCACCCGTGTTGATTTGATATGGTAGAGTGGGGGTTTTTCCATTTGTGGTATACACTTACCTGGCAGCTAGTTTTTGGAAGCTTGCGGATGAGATGTGCTGGGTTCTAGTTCCATTTCTTTGTTGAGTCCTTGTTCTTGGGTAAAGAGCTTCTCCCTCAGGTGCACCGGTGGCTCGAAGGCAGGCCACTTAGCATGGATACCGTTTCTGTCGTTGGTGGCAATGTCGCTATACGAGGGGGGTTTCCGCCCCTCTCCCGAGCTCATTGTTGGGTGTGTAGGGACCTCGTGAGGTGTTCGTCTGCAGAGCGAGGAAGTAGGTGGCAGGGCTCTAGTGTCAGAGCGCGCATCAGACGGTAACGAGGCACTAGTGTTGCAGTGCGCTAGGGTTCTTCACCTGCATCGATAAAAAATAAGATTTTTAATTGATAATAAAGATATTAATTATTATCTCTGAAATCAACTTTTACTTATTAAACTTACAAAAAAAGAGAGATTATATTTTAATTATATTTAAATCTCTTTAATTTTGAAACCTTACTAAATTATAAAAATATTTTTAGTTAAACTTGAATGAAAGTAAAAACTCAAAATGACTTAGAAGTTCCCCTCATGATAGAGAAGTATTATGGATCACATCACCAAAAGTAATCGTAAATATTATTCCTGTAAAAAAAGGTAAAATCTACAAAGAAGTAAAAACCACATTCAAAACGGAGAGATATAATGCTAGAAATAAAATAAACATAACTCATAAAGTTACAATGACCTTTGCTACATACAACTTGAAAACAACAATCATACCCAATTCTCTTACACAAAAAATCTAAAAATCCAATTTTATCAAATAATTGTGCATAATGGATAAGTATGAAAATTACATGGATCACATTTGACTGCTATGTGTGAATGTGGGTTGACTCATAACCCTCAAGGGAAACCACACCACCTGAAATAAATCCATTAATAGGGAAGACTTTCACTTTTGGGAGATGCTTCTATGTCATGGGTTATTCTTTTGTTTTCTTAAGTCCTAAGAAGACAAGCTCTTAGCCAATCAAAAGTAATTTTAGAGTTTACTCTCAAACCAAATGGTGGTCTCAATAGAAGTAGTATTTGCAACAAAGTTTATATCCTTTGTGGTCATAGATGAGACTACCTTTAATAGGGTCATCTACTTTCTAATAATATATATCCTTAGTCTCATATATGGGACCAAATACTACCCCAAATTACAATTTATCCTCTTAAAAAACACTTCCTTAATTTTAACCATCATTTCTAAATACAATTTGTTTTAACCATGGGAGTCAATAACTTGTTGGAGTGATTTGGACTAATCCATGGATCAAACCTACTTACTCCAACTACAACCCAAAAGTATATCCAATAACATGTCCAACTACAACCCAAAAGTATATCCAATAACATGTGACTTAACAGTAGTGGTTGAGACCTCTATCTCAAGTGGCTCACGTGGCATGTACTTCACCATCATTTTTAAATACTTAACCTTACCAAATTTCTGAACTAGAGATGCTCTCTTAGAAACTAATATTGTTACATTAAATGTTCTCTCTTAAAAACATCCCTCGAAGCTGTGTAATTCTCTGATCATGGCTATGTAGTTTGAGAATTCCAAAGCTCAGAAAAAACATCAGAAGGCCACGTCATCATTGCATTAGGTCCTATTCTTTTCATAAATTGTGGTCTGTCCATGCCGTCCTCAGTGTTCGTAGAGAAAGAAACATTTACCCACCAACGCCCACGTTATTACCTCTACTCCCATAAGTTTGAGCGACCATTCTGGTCAACTGCATCTCTCCTCGCCGTGATCAACAACACCCCTCGCTCTTAACTACGCCCGCGGCGCACCTACTTCTTCCAGCTAGCTTTATCTAACACGTCAATTCTACCTTCTTCAACGGGTTTTTGTTCTGCAATCGATCACATGATATGCACAGTTCTTTGTGTTTGGATGCTAAGGCGCTGCTTTTTATGATATAGGTTTGCTTCGCTGTGGAAAAAGTTGCAGGCTGAGATAGATAAATAGTCCAGTCGGCCATGTTAATTCACTTTCGGTTAATCAATGTTTCATTTTAGATAAATAGCAACTTCGCATGAGATTTTTTCATTGCCCGTCGGAATTAAGCGCAGAGTACAAGCAAGTTTGCGACAAGCGGGCTAGCGCCGGATTAGTATCCCCAGCTCAACTGGAGCTGTCAATAACTTGCCCTTCAATATATATTTATTTATTTTTTAATTCTATTTTAACTTTTTATTGGTCATGTTTAAAATACGTTATTTATAATCAATAATTATTTTTTATTTTTTTTATTATTACCAATCAGTTTTTATTTTTATTTTTAATTACTTTATCTATTTATTTAAAGTTTACATAAATTGATATTGAAATATTTTATTTATGACCAGTAATAAAATATTTATTTTTTGTAATTAATATTTTTTAAATGTTATGCCTTAATTTTATGGGAAAGAAGTGTACACATCTCTTTTATAATAGGTTGTAAAAATATTTTTAAAGTCCCATAAACCAATTGGTTTTAGTGGACCTTAATCATCATCATTATAAAATTATTTTATTTAAATTCAATATTAAAATATTTTGTTTATGATCAATATTAAAATATTTTTTTTAAATCTAATTTTTTTTTAGAAATAATTGGTAAAGTCTACAGAGTTATGCATATCCTACCCCCTCTAGATTTGAACTTGTATATACATATTACTTAATTCTTATAAATTGAAAAGCATGTTACTTAATTCTTTAGAATTTTGTTTCTGTGCTCTAAAAGCATTAAGATAAGCTTTCCAAGATCACCATACTTTTGTTGAGTTAAGATGTTAGGAAGGTTGGTAGTGTGATAAATATTTTGAAAATGAGATCTAATATGGGTATAGGTTGGACAATCTAAGAGAAAGTGTTTTTCATCTTCAACCTTCTTAG
>SNQJ01S0005840.1:117271-137231 GCA_010110895.2 Picea sitchensis | reverse complement strand
ATATAATGTTTTCTTTGAGTTCATCTTTGAGACCACCTTTAATAGCATCATCCACTTTCTAGTTAGGATGATTGGATAACATGGTTGTAATCCTCCTTACTCTATTCAAATCCCTCAAAATGAACATGCTAACCCATTAGGATAAAACTATATAAAAAAATAGACATAGGTGAAATAAAAGTTCCCTTGCTAAGTCATTAAATATTATCTATTAAATACATCCCTCGAAGCTATGTAGATACTCTTACCATGGCTATGTATTGTGAGAATTCCAAAGCTTAAAAAAAAAACATACCACGTCAACATCGCATTAGGGCCTATTCTTCTCATGAAAATAACATCCTCATCATTTGTACATGGGGAAAGAAACATCTACCCACCAACACCCACGTTATTACCTTTAATCCCATAAGTTTGAACGACCGTTCTTGTCAACTACATGTCTCTACGCCCGCGGGCCACCTACTTGTTCCACCTTATCTAACACATCACTTCTACCTGCTTCAACGGCTTTTCGTTCTGCAATCCATCTTATGATATGCACAGTTTACTAATTGGATGATTTTGACGTTGTAGGTCTGCTTCAGTGTGGCAAAAGTCCAGTCGCCCATGTTTAATCCCTTTCGGTTAATTTTTTCATTGCCCGTCGGAATTAAGCGCCGAGTCCGAGCAGGTTTCAGATGCGACAGACGGACTAGCGCGGGATGAGCATCCCACCTCAAGTGGAGCTGTCAATAACTTGCCCTTCAATCAAAGCCGCTGGGAAGGACATTCTCACATTAAAATAAAAGATCCTAAAATTTATTACTGATATTTTTCTAACACAATTTCATCATATGAATTTCACTTTCATGCCAAAAGGTCAACTCACGTGCATCCACACAAAATCAAAATTTCATTTTCGAGATGAATGAAAATGTACGTTTCTATATAATAAATAACATTATCTAAAGGGCCATGCAAATAAAATTTCATTTTTTAAATCAATAATAAAATGTGTACTCCATACAATAACGTTATTTTCATGAAATGCTAGATATGCTTAACTTTTCCATCAATAACGTTATTTTGATGTGAATGCTAGATATGCTTAACTTTGCACTTCAAACCATTGGTTTTGGTGAGGGTTTTGTCGTTGACTAAGAAATAAGGACTCAATATTCTTACTACATATATTTGAGCCATTCCTTGCGGCAACTTTTGCAACCCATCATGATCCCTATATCTCACAAAAAAACAAAAGGGATCTATATTGGGTTGGCAACTTTTGAAGCTCATCATGATCCCTATATCTCATAGAAAAGGGAGCTATATTGGGTTGGCAACTTTTGCAACTCATCATGATCCTTATATCTCACAGAAAAGGGAGCTATATTGTGTAGGCATATTGTCTCCATCGCTTCATAATATATCACGTGTTACCTTCCATTTAGCATCTCCTCCCATATAATGGTTAGCTAACAAGGCATAAACCTTGTTTCTATACACATTGTTACACATCATTGCCCCAATAATCATAAAACAATTATAAGCATATGCACAATGTAAGTTACATTGAAACAACAAGTCTCCCAACCCTAATCCATATCCTCATATCCAACTCCTCTCTCAATGTCCAAAGGGGCATGTAAAATATGTTTGTCATGCATGAGGCACCTACTTAGTAGCATTTTTATCCATTTAATGTGTTTTTTTACATGTACCAATGTGATCATAGGTTAACACATAGTTAACCAACGTGGATTGCACCTACCAAGGTGCAATCCACTCCGTGAAGAAGGAAACCTTTAGGGGGGTTGTAGTGAACATTCTCTATTTGCTTCAGGTACTATAATCATTTACCACTTACAATCACCTATGTGAATCTTATGACAAGTCAACAAGTATGCCTATTCATGATTGATAATAGGGAAACACAGTTGTGGGCTAGGCTTTTATCTTGGGTAGGGACTGATCCAGGAGGATCTCGGTGGCCACCCAACTTTTCCATCTGGCTCAAAACAATTTTTTTGCAACTTACTATTTTTAGCAGTTTTTCGGTTCCTGAACTTCCGAGGTCATTTTGAGGGCCTAAACATCGTTTTTTTTACGATCGGGCACCTCAATGATATTTGAAGTCTCTAATTGAACCCCTTAAATGAAGCTCCTCATCAATATATTTCCAACAAGCTATCATGCGCTCAAACAAAAGATCGTATGAAAAAGTTATGACCTCAGGAAGTTGATGTATTGACTTACCCCATTGTGGCCCACATGACTTTTGGCGCTTCATATCCTAGGGTTAGGTTTTTGGATGTCTAGGGTTTTGGCATTCATGTTTATTGTAAAAATTCCTTCAGAGCCTCATTGTACTCATCTTCTTGCGAATGAGCGTAGCCGTCACATCTCTTCTCAGAGATAAGTTGCCAACATTCTAGCAAGCTTGTCTTCAGTCTACATTTTACAGTTTCAACATATGTATTATTTAATAGAAGTCAAGTTTTACTGTATCTTTGTTATTTTTCACTGTGTCTATGTGTTAATGTTATAAATCTCTGGTTCCATTTCATTCTGCTCCTAAATCCATATTAGTAGTATCAGAGTGGTCTTCTCCTTCTCATTTTTTTAATGCATGTCCCCTACCCAATCAAGGTATAGAGAGTTGGGTCTTGAGCTTGTTTCTATTGAGGACAAATTCTCTCACACGCCAAATAAACTGCCCACAGTAGGTGAAAATAAAGACAACAATACATGAGATCCTTTTAAAATGTTGCTCGAGGAAGCCCTTGAGCGACAAAGGAATGAGATGATGGAAAACTTTGCACAAATCCTTTGATGCCTGTCGACAAGTGATGCATCCACCTCAAGCGGAGGCGCCGCCCCATTTAAGGTATAGATCAAATTTTATATTCCTAAATTTGAAGGTCAAATAGATGCAAATGTCGTAGATAAATGGTTAAACCTTCTAGAAGGGTATTTTTCTATCCACAACTTTTCCGATAGAGAAAATCTTACATTTACTCACCTCAAGGCCATCCCCTATGTCAAAGATTGGTGGGAGACTATCTGTGAGCAAAAGGAAATAGAGGGATCCACATTATTTGTAGTTGCACCCACTTGGGGTTCCTTAAGGGATGTTATTAAGGAACAATACTACCATGTCAGAAGTTATGACGACTTGTATACAAGATGGACCACACTGTGGCAGGAAAGAGACCAAACAATGCCAAAGTTCACCATTGTCTTCCATACATTGCGTACCAAGTTGGGTATCAAATATTCTGAACGACATATGGTGCTCAAGTATTGTGGAGGTTTACATAGATACATCCAAACAGAAATGGATTTTTTGGACAACTCATCCTTGGGCACGACCTATCGATATGTCGTCAAAATAAAGCAAAATCTTAAACAAAAGACGTTGTAGTTTGGGTCTGAGAACCCCTCACAACAAAATCATGGCAAGGGAAGCCCCAACCCGCAGAAAAAAGGACAGAGAAAATATGGGCAACCTCAAGAAAACTAGTCCAAGATGCAAGCAAAGAACGACATTGGGAAGACGAAGAAATATATCAGGAAGTGGTGCGACTTCCATAAGAGCCCCTGGCATAACATTGTTGATTGTTGCTCAAAGAAGTCATTGGTGGCCGAGGTAAAAGCCTCTGAATCAGATGTGGGTTCCGAATCTGATTCAGAACCAAAACAGAGGAGACAAATCATTGATGTGGAACCCAGTGCCACCATTGCTACCACCAAGATCCAGTCCGGTGAATCTAATGAGCCAGAGGAAGGTGAGCACCACTTTTATTCACAGATGTGGGTGAAAGGCACTCCGCTGCACTTCATTGTTTATAGCGATAGCCAAAAGAACCTCATCTCAACAGATATCATCAAGCGACTAGCCCTACCAACAATGTCGTACTCGCAGCCCTACACTATCGGATGGATTCATCAAGGAACAGATCTTCGCATCAGTCAACAGTGTCACATGTCGTGCGACATAAATCCATTCAAAGATGAGGTATTGTGTGATGTTTCTCCCATTGAATTTTGCAATGTTATTTTAGTCCAACCTTATTTATGGAAATGACATATTGTATATAATCCTAGGCCTCATAGTGATATTATTATTTTGATATCCGAGGCAATCTCACCTAGTGGTATTTCCTTGATCTCTGTCAAGCAATGTAGGAAGGTCATTTCTCAGACCGGGAAGTTTGTATTCTTAGTGATTCCCTCTCAGAGTGAGTGAAAGGTCGCAGTCGTATCCATGACCTACGCAAACAATCTCTCCATGTAGGCGATAAAGTGGATAAGGTCGTGGATGAATACAAATACATCTTCTCATCACCTACTGGGGTACCTCTACACTATCAGGTCAAGCATCCCATCGATATGACCCCTAGTGCACTTCTACCCAATGGGCTAGTCTATCATCCCTCTCTGCTAGAAAATGAGGAGATCAAGCATCAAATCCAAGAACTCCTCCACAAGGGGCACATACGAACCAGATCATCACCTTGTGGAAGCACAATTGTGCTCGTGCAGAAGAAAGATGGGACTTGGCGACTCTGCATTGATTATCAGGCCCTAGATAAAATCATAGTCAAGAATTAATACCTGATTCCCCGAATCGACGATCTCCTTGATCAAATCAAGGGGGGAAAATACTTCAGCAAGATTGATATGAAGTTTGGCTACCATTAGGTCCCAATAGAATAGATAGATGTATGGAAAACTGCCTTCAAGTCAAAAGAAGGTATTTTTGAATGGTTGGTCATGCCCTTTGGTTTAACAAATTCCCCAACAAATTTCATTAGGATGATGGACGATATCTTGCAGCCTTTCACTAATTTTTTTTTGGTGGTGTATTTGGATGACATCGTCATCTACAAAAAGACTTGGCCAAAAAAATTGCAGCATATTCAACAGGTTTTGCACACTTTGCGGCAACACAAGTTATATGCCAACTTGGAAAAATTCTCCTTCGACATGGACAAGGTCCAATACCTAGGCTATATTATTGATGCACATGGTGTGCATGTTGATCCAACCAAGATCCAAGCCATCCGTGACTGGCCAGCTCCAACGATGCTCACTGAGCTTCAAAGCTTCTTAGGCCTTGCCAATTTTTATCCCAGGTTTGTGTTAGGATTCTCCCATATCGCATGGACCCTCAACCAAATAACCAATGGTGCTTTCTAGGAAAAAAATGTGTGGGGCATGTCCCAACGGAAAGCGTTCGATGATCTAAAGCAACGCTTGTGCTAAGCCCCAATGCTTTCATTACCTGACCTGCAAAAACCTTTTGGGATCGATACAAATGATTTAGACTATGATGTGGATGTAGTCATCACTCAATATGACCACCCCGTGGCCTATCATAGTGAGAAACTATCAGATGTTTTCCGTAAGTACCCTACTTACGACAAAGAAATGTACTCCATTGTGCAAGCCTGCCGTCATTGGAGGCATTACATTCTTGGGAAGGAGACAATAATACAAATTTCTCATAAGTCACTGCAGTTCATGTAGACACAAGGAAAATTGAATAATGACCACCATCAAAAGTGGTCTACATATTTTCAACAGTTCCACCTCAACATCAAGTATAAAACAAGAAGTACCAACCAAGTCGTTTATTTCCTTAGACGACCTCCAGTCGTGGAACTCACCACAGTGATAGATTCTTGCAAACATGAGACCTCCAGATGACCCCACCTCTATGAGACAGATCTTGACTTTTCCAACACCTACCATATGTTGCGCGTAAACACAATTGTCGCTAATTTCCATTTTTAGGATGGGATGTTATGCTATCTGGGCCATTTCCACATTCCATCAAGCGAGCGAGAAAATATGATTTCAGAATCTCACTACAATCGGGTGGTAGGATAGTTTAGCATGGAAAAGAGAGTGGCTGTGCTACAACAACATTTCTACTGGCCGAAACTATGATAGTATGTCAGCAATTAAATATCGTCCTGCACTTCCTGCGTTATTTCAAAACCGACCACTAAGAAAAAATGCATGTGCATTCCTCTGCCTATTCCCAATAGGCCCTCAGAATCCATCTCAATGGACTACATGTCGGGCCTTCCATCCACTAAGTAGGAAAATGCTTGTGATTTTGTGGTTGATGATCGCTTTTCCAAGATGGCGATTCTAGCTGCCCGCAAGAAGAGCATCACAACAGAGTCCACTATAGAGATCTTCTTTGAATGAGTGTGGGTACAGTTTGGGATCCCACAAACCATTATCTTGGATCAGGAAATTTAGTTCCTCAACAAATTCTGGTTGAGCCTCTGGTCACTAATGGACACTAATATCACCAATTCTACTTCGTTACACCCGCAAACAGATGGCCAAACCTGGGTTGTCAACCAAATGATTGTGCACATCTTGCGCTTGAACAATTCCAAGAACCCCCACACCTGGGATGAGAGTCTTCCCTATGCTCAAAATAGCTAAAAAAGATCCATACATAGCTTAACTGGCCATATCCCCTTTCAGATGGGGTTGGTATTTCAACGATTGGGTCCCATGGATGTTACACTACCCCTTGCAGACACCCGAGAAGACTCGTCGCATGCTCCAACTGGAGTTGATAAAGCCATCGAGTTCATTGAGCAGATCCAGTACATTCACTAATAGGTTCAGTATATTTTACAGAAGTCCAATGCCAAGTACAAGCAATGCCATGATCAACGTGGGTTCCACACCAGTTTCAGGTGGGAGACGAAGTCTGGTTACACTTGCAGAAAGAACACCTTACAGGGCCTCATAGAAAGCTTCGTCCACTCTATTATGGACCTTACACAATCACCAAGGCTATGGGTAACAATTCTTTCGATATCAACCTTCCCCCCTTGTTTGGATTGCATCTAGTGTTCAATGTGGACCTCCTTCGACCTTATTTTCCAGCATTATTGGACACATTGGATATAGAAGAACAATTGACACCAACATATATCAACCCTAACTGCATGGAACAAACATCCAGTGATCAGATCATGGACATACAGTTCAAGGGAACTCTCTAGAATAGGATCCAACTTTATCGGGTTGACAAAGCAGGGCTACTCCTGCACTAATGCACGTGGCTCACCCGAGGACAAATTCAACAAAACTTTCATCATATGATGGGGGAACTCAATGCAAAGGATATCATTGCTTATTAATGGGGGATGATTGATCTAGGAGGATCTCAATGGCCACCCATATTTTCCAAATAGCTCAAAACATTCTTTTTGCAACTTACTATTTTTAGCAATTTTTCGGTTCCTGAACTTCTGGGGCCATTTTGAAGGCCTTGTTATTGCACAGTTTGTAGCTAGGTCAAAAGGCTAGAGGATTAAGGCCAAACTGGCGTAAAAGGAACCTTCCCCACTGAATGTCACCTCTATGGGGGGTTCTTTCTATTTAGGGAGGTTAACCTAGGGGAGACGTCCCCAACAACCTGGGGTTTTGAAGAGGCCAATGTATAAAGGTCAAGGCAAAGTTTCCTCTTCACAGGTTACCACGAAAGGTCAGATAATTCAGCTAATCAGTCAATAAAGAAGGGTATGCCCAAAGAGAACACCTGCTCGGAACAAGACAATAACAAGATAATATGTATGCAAGCTATATATCAGTGGGTTAGTACTTCATGTGATTATCTGACATCAATATATAAGCAAATGAAACAACAGGTATTAATGAGATCAACGTTTTATCAATATAGCAATGGAAAAGTACTATTTCATCAATAACTATTGAGACAATGTAGCAAACAATATACTCAATCACTCATTTACTCAATAAATGCATTTAACCATCATCTAATTGCTTATTATCAATATTTGTTGTGTCAAGATGCAATAACCAACTATGATGTCAGCGTAGTTAGGGTTAGCTGGTTAGTTAGGGTTTCAAAATTTAAGGTTTTGAGAGTTGGTTTGAGCACTACCACTTCAACATTGTGTGTCTAAGATCAGTGCCTAAGGGTATATGGAGTCATTCAAGGAGAGGACGCAAGGTTGAAGGAGTAATAGGCTAAAGACGAGAGGGAAGGGTTCTACAGTGCTGCAATTGCAGGGCCCTAGAATCAAAACCCTAGGGGAAAGAGGCTCACTCTAGTGTTTCTTAAGCAAGGCCTCGTGCTCTTTCCTCCTTCTTTAGGTCAAACTTAGCAAAATGGATAGCATATGAGAATAGATAAAATAAGAGGATCAAGTGAGGGAGAGTGTTGCAATGGTAAGGCTCTATCACTAAAACCCTAGAAGATGGATGACCCTAGGTGTAGATAACGTAGGCCTGGGATGTCACCCTCCTTTTAACCTTTTAAAAATCAAAGCAACCTTAAGGGAAGAAGTGAGAAGAGTGTAGCAAAGGATAGGCTCTTTATTTCTTCTTCAATGGCTGAAAATTTCTCTCTAAGGGGACATGAGACAAGGACCTACTTGTGTGCTTGTCACCTAGGGTTTTAAAATCAACAAATTTATAAGTAAATGCAAGAATTATAAACCTGCAATCATTCAATTAAGAAGTCTTGCAAGAAAAACACTTACATATCATGATGAAAATCATATGCAAACCCTAGTTATAAACCTTCCTTCAAGAGAAATACAAAACATGCCAAGAGAATCCTTCCATCAAYAAGTGCGCCTCACTTCAAAAGACCAAATACCCAAGTAGGGCGCAAAAAATCAGACCTCACAAGTGTGAGTTGTGTTGTTATGTCCAAATGAGGGAAAAACATCCTCAATATATAGTGTATCATGACCCTTTAATTAAAATTAGGTCATTAAAAATAGTCGACAAGGCTACAAACCAAAATCATATTGTTTTTACATTAATTTCTAAGTAAAAGATATAAATGAGCAAAAAGTGATACGTGAAGCCTCTCCGAGGGAGACGTTAGGCCCTTTTGGGGCTAGTCCAGCATCCGTAAGTCAAATGTTAGCCCTTCCTGGGCTCCTCCAAGATGCCACACATGCCATCCATCCTTTCAAACTGCTACACACTCAAGGAGACGTCAATACATCCTGGGTGACGTCCTAGTCATCAAAAGGAAAATGTTCCATCTGAAAGTGGGTCAACCCCCCTAGGTTGGGCTCAACCAAAGTGTCCTGGGTGGAACATCCTTCTTTTTCTCATGTGCAAAGGCTCGACCAATCACTGTCCTATCTCTGCCCCTGATATGGGTCCAACAACCATCTGATGGGATCTTCATCCCCATGGAGGTCCGAGCTAATCATCACCCCATGTGTACCGGTCTAACTGGTACCTGTCCGTCGGGCATGGTCCCGGACATCAAAAAATTCGTCCTCCATGGGCTCATTAGTCACAGGGATCATAGCAATGTCAATCATGTTTCATCATTAATTTTATCAAATACATGCATAAAACCCCTGATATATCATTCAATAGCTCAAAGATATTACAATGACCTACAATACAAAGCCGAAGAAAAAGACAGAACAACCTTTTGGGCCGACATCCATAAGAAAATGAAAGTTTACAGAGGATATCATCCAAGCCATGTAACACGAGGTGATGTGTTCAAGGGATGTCCAAACATACAGGTAGAGTGAAAGACAGGGGTGTACGATATTACCTGTGGGTGACTTTGTAGAAGGCGAGTTGTACCGGTCATGGATGCAATTCTTTCCAAGCCCTTTATTGCCTTTATTCTTTCTTTTCTTTATTGTTTTTTCTTATTTGTTTTATTTCAAGGTCTAACTAGAGGACACTACCCTGGAGTGGTGACCAGAGCTGACAGTGTTACCCACAAATACTTTCACATAGATGATAAGGCTGGCTCGTGATGAGACCCCCTTTCCCTTGGCCATGCAACCAAAGGTCACTGCCCTGGCGTGGTAACCAGATGATGGTAATGTCATGCTGCTAGGTATTCATGAACATAATAGGCTAGATCGTGATGAGACCCCCTATCATCTTGGCTAGGTCTTATTTTGTTTTCTTCGAGTCCCTCTTATTTCTTACTGAGAGGCTTTTTATTGCCTTGTCAGGGATCCCTGGGCAAGGCATCTCTAGGTTTTATTTTAATGGCTTTTAACTCTTACCAGATGATTTTACCTTCTGGGCCTTTAGCCCCTTCTTCCCGCGAGATAAGGTGTAACCCCACAAACATATTATCCTAATGTCTGGACTAGGGGAATGTGGCAGATGAGTGGGAGATAAGATGTAAGAGTGATGATATGATGGGAGCGTATGATGGCCCTTCAAAATCCCCCTGGTGGCAAACCAAAACCTATGGGTACAAGCTTGCTAAGGTACCTTGCCAATCCCCCCAACCATGGTCAAGTGGGCTAATGTAAGATCCAAGTAATTGTCAGAAATAAAAGGAATTTGCTACAAACATCTAAAGGTCATAATGATAAAAAATGACACATACCATGATACCTGGACCAATTACCTCATGGAGAAAGAGTCTTCTCCAATATAAGTCCAAAATGAAGGTGATGGATGCTGTTGCTGCTAAAAAGACAAGTCTGATGAAAGAGAATAAAGATGGGCCCTCCAGGTCCATGCTCAGGTCAATCTTGCTCTCGGTACTCCATGTCTAGAACTTGTGGGCCTCGAGACATTATCTCCTAGTTATCCCTAGAAATCGGGTATAAGATCTGGCTCCAACTCCGGGACATGTGCTCACCGTAGAGTGCATGAGAACCTAAACATCTCTAGAATAACCTGCAGACCTGCTCATACTAAGAAATGGCATCAATAACAAAGGTGGGGTGGTATTTCCACCCCTTAAATACAATATATGTATGTGACTGAAATAAAACAATCAATATGCAAGTGAAGAAGCAAACTATCATGAAATGCAAATGGTATAATACACGGAAAAATGCCTACCTACCTATACTTACCTGTTGGCTATATGTTGGTGTAGTCAAACAACCAATGACACCAATCCAACAACATCCCACAGTACCTGCCTTTGTGCTTCATCATAAACCAAAATAGTGATAAGTCAAGCACAAAAATAACATGGGTTAGAACATGTATCAGATCAACAGGAATATCAAAGTCTAACTCATGGAGGTGGGTGGGAGGGATAAAGTCTTGCCAAGTCAATCTCTGAGGAAAGTACTCAATCCACTTCAAGAAAGGGTCATGAAAAATGCAAGGTTCATAAAAATGACTAAAAGGGCTTGCAAACTGGCTACCCAGGACATCCACATGCTTTGAAGTCAAGGAAGGGATCGACAAAGATCTAGCAGATGACTGGCAAACCATAAAGGGAAAGTTGAAAAACTGGGATAACTGACTCAAACTTGTAGTACCTAACCAACCCTTGGAGTCTAGGGTTTTCCTAGGAGGAAACTCAACATAAAAAAGATACTTCCCAACTACACCTTTAATGGAAAAGCACGGTAAAGTAATAACAGGTGGCTGAAGTGAAAAGTCATGAGAATCCTTCTTTAGGCAAACAATGTTTTTACTCCTATACAAATCCGAGCATAGTCGCGGTTGATAGTCATATTCATAGGGTAAATCTAAGTGCTCGAAGGAGTACTCATCAAAGGCCTCAAGGTAAGACCGAAAATCATCAGGCAAATTTTGTACTCGGTCAACCTTGGGTGTTTGTGGAGAGCCAGTAAAAATCTCATCTCCTTGTTGCCACTGGTCAAGAGCTTGCTGTGATAATTGCAAAGGAAACATTTGGACATGATTCTTTATGTCATAGATGGGATCCATATCATAACTAACTGCATCCCACCTACATCTCCCAACATGTATGAATTCATCAAAATCAGCTATGTCAGTATTAGTATCATAACATGGAGGGGTCAAGACATCCGATACTTCTTTGCTCGCTACATCATAAAATAAATAATCATCGAAAGTTTTGAAATAACTCACCTTGTTTAATCCTTCCTGTGCAAGAGCTTTGAGTGTTCAGATAACTTCGTCAAGTGGAAGATCTGCCTCCACATCTTCAGTCTTGAGACATAGAGGATCAATCTTGTCCAAGGGTTCCATTTCCTCTTCATTCTCTGAGTCATAGAACAAGGTATCATCAACAATCTGGAAAGGAAAATGACTTACCTCATTCTCTTGATCTTATGCAGGAGGGACATGATCTTGGAGAGCTTCATCAGACTGAGGAGCGGTTACTGCTGCTTCATCCTCATAATTCACGTCTCTAGTTATATCTTCACTGCATTCTATTAGATTATGGGAGAGGCCTTGCTCCTCTCCAAGGGGTTGATAATGGTCTTCATAAACCTCGTCTCTTATATCAGAGGATTCTTGGTATTGATCATGATATGATCTCTTGATATCTTCTACAATCTCAGTGGTGAATCCTTTGTGGTCTAAGGTTACCGTGAGGTTTTGAAGGACATCTTCATATGTTTGGCAATCTGGCTTAGTAAGGTCTATAAACCTACTGATGAGGTGTATGAAAGATGATATACCCCTGTCCTTGCAACAACTCTTAAAACGACCTTGTAAGTAGGATGACAGAGTGAGTAAGAACAATTTTATAAGAGCATCCTCTCCTCCCAACTTTATCTCGCTCAAATACTCCAAAAAATTACTATGTGAGGAGCTGGGAGGCCCAAAAACATTGGAGAGTTGTTTAGCCATTTTGTATCAAATTAATTTCGGTATCCTTGAAAACTTCTGAAATCAATACTCGGATACATCTGTTCCCAGTGTTCCATGATCCCATAACTTGGAAATATCATAGAAAGTAAGGTGGCACCTTGAGAAATATTAGTGGAGTCGCTAGATAATTTGCCTGAAACTATCAAAGGATAAGGGAAAACACCCTAATGGAGTCGCTAGGTAATCTTGTAAGAAAAGTTCTCCGAGGCAAGGCTTACCAAAAAGATTTGTCGTTTGAGGAGAAATGAATCAGTGTTCACTGACAACGACGCCAAAATGTTATCACATAGTTTGTAGCTAGGTCAAAAGGCTAGAGGATTGAATCCAAACTGTCGTAACAGGAACCTTCCCCACCTAATGTCACCTAGATGGGGGGTTATTTCTATTTAGGGAGGTTAATCGAGGGTAGACGTTAGCCTAGTTAGGGTTAGTTGGTTAGTTAGGGTTTCAAAATTTAAGGTTTTGAGCGTTGGTTTGAGCACTACCAATTCAACGCTGTGTGTCTAAGATCAGTGCATAAGGGTATATGGAGTCATTCAAGGAGAGGACGCCAGGTTGAAGGAGTAATAGGCTAAAGACAAGAGGGAAGGGTTCTAGAGTGTTGCAATGGCAGGGCCCTAGAATCACNGACGTTAGCCTAGTTAGGGTTAGTTGGTTAGTTAGGGTTTCAAAATTTAAGGTTTTGAGCGTTGGTTTGAGCACTACCAATTCAACGCTGTGTGTCTAAGATCAGTGCATAAGGGTATATGGAGTCATTCAAGGAGAGGACGCAAGGTTGAAGGAGTAATAGGCTAAAGACAAGAGGGAAGGGTTCTAGAGTGTTGCAATGGCAGGGCCCTAGAATCAAAACCCTAGGGTAAAGAGTCTCACTCTGGTGTTGCTTAAGCAAGGCCTCGTGCTCTTTCCTCCTTCTTTAGGTCAAACTTAGCAAAACGGCTAGCATATGAGAAGAGATAAAACAAGAGGATCAAGTGAGGCAGAGTGTTGCAATGGCAAGGCTCTATCACGAAAACCCTAGAAGATGGACGGCCCTAGGTGTCGATAACCTAGGTCTGGGACGTCACCCTCCTTTTAACCTTTTAAAAATCAAAGCTAGCTTAAGGGAAGAAGTGATAAGAGTGTAGCAAAGGCTAGTCTCTTTGTTTCTTCTTCAATGGCTGAAAATTTCTCTCTAAGGGGACATGAGACAAGGACCTACTTGTGTTCTTGTCAGCTAGGGTTTTAAAATCAACAAATTTATAAGTAAATGCAAGAATTATAAACCTACAACTATTCAATTAAGAAATTTTGCAAGAAAAACACTTACATATCATCATGAAAATCATATGCAAACCCTAGTTGTAAACCTTCCCTTAAAAGAAATGCCAAACATGTCAAGAGAATCCTTCCATCAACAGGTGCGCCTCACTTCAAAATACCAAATACCCAAGTAGGGCGCAAAAAATTAGACCTCACAAGTGTGAGTTGTGTTGTTATGTGCAAATGAGGGAAAAACATCCTTAATATATAGTGTATCATGACCCTTTAATTAAAATTAGGTCATTAAAAATAGCTGACAAGGCTACAAACCAAAATCATATTGTTTTTACATTAACTTCTAAGTAAAAGACATAAATGAGCAAAAAGTGAGACGTCAAGCCCCTCTAAGGGAGACGTTAGGCCCTTTTGGGGCTAGTCCAACATCTAGAAGTCAAACCTTAGCCCTTCATGGGCTCCTCCAAGTTTCCACACATTCCATCCGTCCTGTCAAACTGCTACACACTCAAGGAGATGTGAAGACATCCTGGGTATCGTCCTGGTCATCAAAAGGAAAATGTTCCATCTGAAAGTGGGTCAACCCCCCTGGGCTGGGCTCAACAAAAGTGTCCTGGGTAGAATGTCCTTCTTCTTCTCATGTGCAAAGGCTCAACGAATCACTTTCTTGTCTCTTCCCCTGATAGGGTTCCAACAACCATCTAATGGGTTCTTCAGCCCCATGAAGGTCCGAGCTAATCATCTCCCCATGTGTACCGGTCCAATTAGTACTTGTCCGTCGGGCATGGTCCTGCACATCAAAAACTTCACCCTCAATGGGCTCATTAGTCACATGGATCATAGCAATGTCAATCACGTTTCATCATTAGTTTTATCAAATACATGCATAAAACCCCTGATATATTATTCAATAGCTCAAAGATATTACAATGACCTACAATACAAAGTCGAAGAAAAAGACAAAACACCCTTTTGGGTCGGCATCCATAAGAAACGGAAAGTTTCCAGAGGATAGCATTCAAGCCATGTAACACAAGGTGATGTGGTCAAGGGATGTCCAGACATACAGGTAGAGTGAAAGACATGGGTGTACGATATTACCTGTGGGTGCCTTTGTAGAAGGCGAGTTGTACATGTCATGGATGCAATTCTTTCCAAGCCCTTTATTGCCTTTATTCTTTCTTTTCTTTATTGCTTTTTTTTATTTGTTTTATTTGAAGGTCTAACTAGAGGACACTGCCCTAGCGTGGTGACCAGAGCTGACAGTGTTACCCACAAATACTTTCACAGAGATGATAAGGTTGGCTTGTGATGAGACCCCCTTTCCCTTGGCCATGCAACCAAAGGTCACTGCCCTGGCATGGTAACCAGATGATGGCAATGTCATACTGCTAGGTATTCATGAACATAATAGGTTGGCTCATGATGAGACCCCCTATCCTCTTGTCTACATCTTGTTTTTTTTTCTTCGGGTCCCTCTTATTTCTTGCTGAGAGGATTTTTATTGCCTTCTCGGGGATCCCTTGGCGAGGCATCTCTAGGTTTCATTTTAATGGATTTTAACTCTTACCAGATGTTTTTACCTTCTGGGCCTTTAGCCCCTTCTTCCCACGAGATAAGGTGTAACCCCACAAACAGATCATCCTAATGTCTCGACTAGGGGAATGGGGAAGATGAGTGGGAGATAAGATGTAAGAGTGATGATATGATGGGAGCGGACGATGGCCCTTCAAAATCCCCCCGGTGGAAAACCAAAACCTACGGGTACAAGATTGCTAAGGTACCCTGTCAATCCCCCCAACCATGGTCAAGTGGGATAATGTAAGATCCAAGCAATTTTTAGAAATAAAAGGAATTTGATGCATATATCTAAAGGTCATAATGATAAAAAAATGACACATACCATGATACCTGGACCAATTACCTCATGGAGCAAGAGTCTTCTCCAATACAAGTCTAAGCCGAAGGTGATGGATGTTGTTGCTGCTGACAAGACAAGTCTAATGAAAGAGAAGAAATATGGGCCCTCCAGGGCCATGTTCAAGTCAATCCTGCTCTCGGTACTCCATGTCTAGGACCTGTGGGCCTCGAGACATGATCTAATAGTTATCCCTAGAAATCGTGGATAACAGGCCTAAACATCATTTTTTTGTGATCAGGATCCCAAATGATATTCAAAGGCCCTCATTGAACCCCCTAAATGAATCTCCTCATCAATACCTTTCCAGTGAGCTATCGTGCACTTAAAATGGAGATCGTATGCAAACGTTACGACCCCGGGAAGTTGATATACTAACTTACCCCAACAGGGCCCACATGAATTTTGGCTCTTCATCTCATAGGGTTAGGTTTTTTGACGTCTAGGGTTTTGGCATTCATTTTTATTGTAAAAATTATTTTAGAGCCTCATTTTACTCATGTTCTTGTGAATGATCTTAGTCATCACATCTCTTCTCAGAGATAAGCTGCCACCATTCTAGCAAGCTTGTTTTTAGTCTGCATTTTATAGTTTCAACATATTTCTTATTTAATATAAGTCATGTTTTATTGTATCTCTGTTATTTTTCATTGTGTCTATGTGTTAATGTTATAAATATGTGGTTTCATTTCGTTCCTCTTCTAAATCTGGATCAGGGACACACAATACTTCCTCTTCCAATGGAATCCTTAGCAAGAATGTGCCACTCTGAGTAACATTCCAACTTAACTCAAGTCCTCTTTTACACATCCACCTAGTAACTAATTGTGATGGGATAATATCAACATTTAATCAACTTTATCCTAGAATTTCTTGACTCCTATGTGAGAGGAACCTTCCTAACAAGTATCTCTCACTACTATACGACTTTTTCTATCTCTAGTCAACTTTTGGTTTCATATTTGTGGTCTTAAAGAGTTTACTATCTGATCCTACAACAAAGGATCTAATCCTAGACTATTGTTGGTTTTCTATCGAAGAAAAATAATATACTTTAATTTTAATTATGCATTGATTTTAAGGGATTTAATTACTCAATAAAATATGAAGTGCAAGAATGACGGTATTTTTGACAAACAATACTAAAAGAATAAAATAATGTGAAATAAAGAACTTACTTGTTAAACCATGGAACTCATTCACACAATTCCATTAAAATCAACCAAAGTTACATTAGGGTGAGTGCAAGTTAATGATTGTCTCTCATGATGCATTAGTGGCAAGGCAAACCTGGAAAAACAACAATTTGTTAACTTGGAGGGATTTTTCAGGGTACTTTTACAATGAGTTTGAATATGGTGTAAGAATATGAAACATAGGAAATTGAATTAGTTTTCCGAATATACAAATTTTGTTCATAGAAATTGTGAATAACTATGTCATATTTGATTTTTTCTAACAGTGATATCTTATTATTCCAACAAAATATAAGGTATGTGTTTTGGTTCATGTAGGTGTTGAGTACTTTAACGATGGAATTTAATTCCAAAAACTTATATACTTGTAGAGAACCTGTTTTTGTTGTGTTATCTATTTTTGGAAATTTATAATATTAATTATATATTTTTTTAAATTATCGAATTCAACATATCCCTGAAATTACAACATATTTTCTTCTTGTAGGCTAAGAGGGTCTTAACATGATCAAAACATTTTTTTTTTAGATCGTAGATATCGGGATCCTCTAGTGCCGCATATAACTAATTCGAGAAACGGTTAAGACAACAAAAAGTTAAGACAAAATAGATTAAAAATAGTAAACAATATTATCATTATTTTTTAATTATATATTTGGAATCTACATACCTGACTCTATCTATGCTTGTAGTTTCATCAATAATTGAATTGTTTAGCGTATATAAAAACAGCGTAAAATACAAAGATATAGAGAGGTATTCACAAAAATGGATGTTTTTATCTATTTGCAGACTCGACCACTAGGTTTGTCATCCATAACCTAGATTTGAGGCAACCAAGTCAACACACTCATTACCAATCCCTCCCTAAAAAGATTGAATTCAAAAGAACATGCATGCACTATAGGAATGCGAACATGCTATATGAATGAGCATGTGTTCCTAAGAGCGCACAAGGGATATAAGAATGAACACATGTTCCTAAGAGTGTGCACACTCTCTTATATGTTATTTGTTATTTGTCATTCTCTTGTCCCTCCCTCCCTCTCTCTCTCCTACATCTACCCCTTGTCTCTATTTCCATATCACTCTCCCTCTCTACCCCCCATGTTTTTCTCCCTCCCTCACCCTCACACTCCAATACATGGTAAGACCTAGACATGGAAATACCTAGACATTACAAGGCATGGAAATACCTAGACCTAGACCTTGGCTTGACATGCCTCAGACTCTCACACCCACTTCCTCTCTATCCCACCCCTCCCCTCTCTCTCTCTCTCTCCCTCTTCCCCTTTGTTCTTCTCTCCCTTATTACACCCCCCTCTCTCTTCCACCTCTCTCCCACCCTTTCTCTCTCTCCTTGTTGTTAGTCTCAATCTCACTCTCTCTCTGCACCTCTTTCTCTCTCTATTCCCCCTCTATGTCTGCCTTTGTATCCCACCCTTCCTATCACTATCTCTCTACCCCCATTCTWTGTCTACCGCTTTGCTTCCCTTCCTCTCCTTATACACCTCTCTACCCCACCTCTTTGGATCCCTCTCAATTTGTCTCACACACTCTCTTTACCCCTCCTCTTCATCTTGCTCTCTTCACCTCTCACACTCTCACATATTCTCTCTCCCCCTTCCTCCTTCTCTCTCCCCATCCCTCCCTCTATCTTTCCTCTATCTCTCCTACATGTACCCCTCTCTCCTACATTTATCTCTCTCTCTAACCCCTTCTCTATTTTCCTCTCCCTCCATCTCACTCTCTCACACTTTCTCTCTACTATCACTTTATTCCTTTCTCTCTCTCCCTCCCACACTCTCTCACACACACACTTTCTATCCCCCCTCTATGTATTCCTATCTCTCCCTCCCACACTCTAACACATTCACTCTCTACCTCACCTCTTTGTCTTCCTCTCTCTCCCTCTCACACTCTACCACACACACTTTCTATCCCCCCTCTATGTCTTCCTCTCTCTCCCTCCCACACTCTAATACACTCACTCTATACCTCCCCTCTTTGTCTTCTCTCCCTCCCTCCCACACTCTCGCACACACTTTATCCCCCCTCTATGTCTTCCTCTCTCTCTCTCCCTCCCATACACTAATACACTCAATCTCTACCTCCCCTCTTTGTCTTCCTCTCTCTTCGTCTCATAGTCTCGCAGTCTCACACACTAAAAAGTTTGGTACATTGCAAGGAAAGGAATGGTAAGGAAAGAAATTCCCTTGACCCATGAAAAGGCATGTCAATAATTATACCTAGACCTAGACCATGACCTATACCTAGAACATGCTTCACTATGCCTCACACTCTCACATGCACCCCCTCTATATATCCCTACTGTTCGAATCTCTCCCTCTCTTTCTCTCCCTCCATCTATTTCTCTACCTCCTCCCTCCCTCCCTCCCCCCCTTCTCTCTCTCACCCCCTCCTTACCTCATTCTCTATCTCTATCTCTCTCCCCCTCCATCTTACCATTTGTCCCTCCCTCCCCCTATACTCCCCCTCTCTCTCCCACCTCTCTCCCATCTCTCTTTCTCTCTCTCTTTCCTTATTGTTAGTCTCATTATCAGTCTCTCTCTCTACCCCTCTTTCACTCTTTATCATTCTACATCCCTCTCTCTATATCTCTCCATCTCACTCTCAACGTCTCTTCTACTCTTCCTGGCTCTCTCCCCCCTCCTCTCTCTCTAACCTATCCCTATATATATCAATCTCACTCTCAATATCTCTCCTACTCTTTTTGTATTTTTCCCTCCCTCCACTTATCTCCCTTTCCCCTCCTCTCCCACTTTCATGTACTCCTCTCTCCCCCTAACTCTATATCCCTCTCCATTTATCACTCATTGTATCCCCCTCCCTCCCTCTCCTCTACTCTTCCCCCATTTATATATTTATATCTCTCTACCCCCCCTTCCCTCTATCTCCCTCCTTCCTCTAACACTTAGTCTCACTCAATATCTACCTCCTCCTCCCTCTCTCTCTCTCTCTCTCCAAC
>SNQJ01S0005840.1:55717-117261 GCA_010110895.2 Picea sitchensis | reverse complement strand
ATCTCTCTCCATCTCACTTAGGACCTCTCTTTTTCTCTACCCCCATTCTCTCTCTACCTATTACATATAACCCTCCCTCTCTCACCCAACAGATCCCCCTCCATTTCTTTCCCTGTTGGACAAAAATTATGGAAATAATATGCATGAAAATCCTACGTATAGAATATGTGCATAGAAGAAGAAGTAAAACTTCAGAGTGCACAATTGAGGCGCATTCAGGAATATAGTGCACAAAGAGAAGAATAAAATCAGAAGAATAAATAGAGGAATAAAGAAGAAGAAGAAAGCAGTGAAGAAAGAAAGAGAAGAAAGTGAGTGAAAAGGAAGGATGATATGCTGACATTCTTAGGATAGAAGGACGTGCAAAAGAAGGAATAACAATAGTCAAAGTGAAAAATAAACATGTAGGAAAGCAAGAAAAGCATCCCGAACATCAAGTCAAGTTGAGTTATCATGTATTGTAATAGGGTTTTGGGCTGAACAAAGTAGGGTTTTAATCCCTAGAATATATGTATAAAAATGTAATGGTTTGGGAGAATAATGGTTCTTCTTCTAACTAGTTCTCTCAGGTGTTGTCAAAGAGGAGAGTGATAGTATAGATTGAGAGAAAAATAGTTTGTATAAAGGTTGAGGGGATGTGGAAGAGAGAGAAAGGCTTGCACTATAGAATGGATATGATAGGAGAAGGAAAATATATCATGATGTATCTTTGTAAGCTCAATGTGTAGCCTGAGCCAACCGTTGTGGATGTAAACCAAAGTTGGGTGAACCATGTTAACCACTATGTTTATTTGTCCTTTATGTGATTAATCAAGGATACTTATTGATGCATGTTAGATTAGAATTATTCTTTGTATGATAATTGTGCAATGTTTATGAATGCTACAATACATGGTTTATATTGTAATATGAAGTATAATGGTAATACATAATTTAATTCACTAAGTAACCTAAGAAGTGAAAATAAATAATAACGTGAACATAAAAATTAAGTAAGAATGAAAAGATGTTCACCTCACATTCAATGACTACTGTAGAAACTCGGCTCCTACAACTACAATAGATACCTCAGGTGAGAATTCAATTGCATGTAGGTCATGACAAAAGGGTCAGTGTCTAAATGTTTTTTTTGGTCAAGATAACTTGAACTTAGGGTCTTACAATCGTGCACAACACCAACAAATGGTTTCGTTGTCGGGACCTAGAATCTGTGATTGAGGGAATGTTTTGGAGGATGACTAAGAAAGAAATGTCAAAATGGTTAAAAGGAAATGAACAAGTTTTTTCTCAGAAAGAGAATAGAAACCCTTGGTTGAGTGATGGGAAATAGATGCAAATGTATGTGTACACAGAGCTTCATAAAATTTTCTTTGGAGAATTTTCAATTTCTTTGACTAAGTGGTTAGAAAGACTAGTAGAAGACACTGGAACGTACCAAACCATAGTGCCAAGGAATTCTAATTTTGAGTTGGTAAGACAACTCAATTTTGTAAGTAATCAAACTTTTCATGTATTCTATTTATGGATAGATAGTATATTAGGAGGATATATTACATAATTTGCAGTAGATTGTACCTAGTCATACAATGTTGCAGAAAGGGACTTCTTCAAGGGTCCATGTGGAAGGTTCATGAAATCATTAGGTATGTGGATAAATATTCTATCATGTGACAAGCTCGTGATGACAATGGAGTTTGACTGCTAATGGGCTTCTATAACACCTTGTTTCCCCCAGCCTGTAAAAATAACTATATTGGCCAAGAACTATGGCAAACTCAAAGACATGAATGTTTGATTTGACAAACCTTTTTATGAAAGGTCGATGAATGTAAATTATGTTATAAATATGTGTTTCATGGATCCTGGGAGGGGGATGTGCTAAAAGAGACCACGATGGCTAATGAGAGGTGGTGGAAGGGACTTGGAATGGTTGCGTCAACTTCCATCGAGCCAGTACCATACTGGTTTTACTTTCTCAAAGACCAAAGCTACTCTCTGACCCCAGAATGGATTTCCCGTCAGATTGGTCGGTGGGGAGGCTCCTCAAGAGTTAATGAGGGGATGGGGGTGAACCTCTCATCTGTAACAGTTCCCATACTTGACCGTAGATGAGGAAATTCACACTGCACGCAATCTTGCAGAGAAAAGGCAAGAGAGGAAGTGTGGTAAGGAAGGAAAAAGAGAGAGGAGAACACGTGCGATAGGGATCGCATGGAAGAACTAGAGAAACTTCGGAAACACAAGGAGTTATGAACAGAGGAGAAGAAGAGTAACCTTCATCCTTGACTTTCGTTTAGTCGGAAGTAGAAAATTGAACCTAAAGCATCGTGGTCTAGCTCGAGGGTGGCTAGTGGTCAATCCATTTGGAGTCACTGAGCCTACGGTTGGGTGAAAACGAGCACCCCTCTCAGCATTCACATCACGTCTGGAATTTCTAATAAGTTCTATGTCTTGCATTTGGAATTGAATGTCATGATCGCATGCTCATTTTTATACGCTCATAAATAGTTTATGTATAGAAGTGCTTGCCTTGTGTTATGATTAGAAATAATGGATGCATGCTTATAATGATATAACTACAAATTGGTTAATGTATATAATGTATGAGTTCAGGATACGCGTCCATTCCCTTGAGGATTGACCCATCTAACTTGACTCGTGCTATGCCCTGGTTCATCCTCCCGAAGGCACCATTTTCGGGAAAGTTCCCTCGCATTCCAGAGTTGAAGTTAATACCTTGAAAAGACTACCATTGTAGTAAATCTGTGAGTTTACCTTGCCCCTGTCACGAAGTAAATGGGCTTTGGATTTTCGGTACTCAGGAAATCCAATGGTATGAATCCCATGTCTTCGCAAGTTGCAAAATCCCGATACGCGAAATCCCGGTATGTAAAATCCCGAAGCGGTGTAGTGTAAAAGGATTTCGGCATTTCGGTACTCAGGAAATCCAATGGTATGAATCCCATGTCTTTGCAAGTTGCGAAATCCCGGTACGTGAAATCACGTTATGTAAAACCCCGAATCAGTGTAGTGTAAAAGGATTTCGGTGTTTCGGCACCCGGGAAACCCAAGGGAAAGTTCCCTTGTATTCGCCAGTCGTGAAATCCCGACATGTGAAACCCCGACATGTGAAACCCCGGAATGGTTTAGCGTGAATAGGTTTTGTTGTTTCGACGTTTCGGCAATTGAGAAACCCAAGGGCAAGTTCCCTTGTATTTTCCAGTCGCAAAATCCCGATATGCGAAACCCCGAAATGGTTTAGCATGAATAGGTTTTGGTGTTTTGGCATTTCGGCACTGGGAAAACACAAGGGCAAGTTCCCTTGTATTCCCCAGTCACGAAATCTCGATATGTGAAACCCCGAAATGGTTTAGCGTGAATAGGTTTTGGTGTTTCGACGTTTCATCACCCGGGAAACCCAAGGGCAAGTTCCCTTGTATTCGCCAGTCATGAAATCCCGATATGCGAAACCCCAAAATGGTTTAGCATGAATAGGTTTTGGTGTTTCGGCGTTTCAGCACCCGGGAAACCCAAGGGCAAGATCCCTCGTACGCGAAACCCCGATGCTCTCTGTGAATGAGCCCTAGGTCACCGGATAGGGTCTTGTGGTAGGGAGGAGGAGTCCTGAAAGAATCTGGACCGCCCATTTGTAGGGACGTGAGGCAAAGATGTAAGGCCACCAGGGTTCTAGAAAATAGAGGAATAGGAGTGAAGACCTCGCCAGAAATCCTGAAAGGTAGTGTGTCGGGATTTGATCTGGGCCGTTGATCATGTCGATGATCTGGACCATAGATCCAAATGATACTGGGCTTTCGGTTCCGGGGATTTTAAAGGGAAAGGAGGAACGCTTGCATCACGATTTCACGAATCATGAAACCTCGAAAGAATTTAGAGGAATAGTGTCCGGTCATAGGACCGGTTGTATGAAAAGTGACCCAAGGCAGGGGCTAAGGATCTGTTATACCCTTTCGAGTTTCGACATTTCAAAAGACAGAGAACAGGGGAATGCTTGCATCGCGATTCCTTGAATTGTGAAAACCAGAAGCGCCTTTTTGGTAAGGTCTGTGGTCATAGCCAACGATCACATGGGGGAGCATAAGGGAAGGGATGGTCTGTGCTAGGCCCCATAGAATTTCAGGGATTTTGTCCCTCGAGAAAAAAAAAAGGACGAAAAATATTAGTTGCCATAGTGGGTGTGTGACAAATTGGTATCAGAGCATGGTTACAGCAATTGGCCTACTTGGGCTCATGGACGAGTTGTGCAGGAACTCCATCTGAAGTACTCTTAAAAGGAGTAACTCTCTATCCTAACCCCCCTTATCAAAAGTTGAAGTTAAGAATGAAAATTCCTATTGTGTGTATGCATTTGAAAAAAAATATGAATTACGCGCTGATTGTGAATGAATATAATGATGACTAACAATAAGTGTTTTTATTGCACAACAAGTGGATGATCAACCGCGGGAAACTACAGACGCATATAACGGTGATGCACCACAAAGCGGGGGATGGCTCCCACAATAGAGACGAAGAGTCTGACGAAAGGAGAGCGGTAGAGACCCCTCTAGATCTAGCTGAGACTGTGAGAAGCCTCATGGTCGAACTACAGAGCTTCAAGGCCAACAACGAGAGGTTGATAAAAGAGCAAGAGAAGAAAACATAAATTAATGCAGTCTTGTTGCAGAGTTTATCTGACATATAAATACAATTTCAGCATGGACCTGACATCAGTGACACAGACCGACGACAGACAAAGAAAAGTCGAAGTCCACCTAAGATATGGAAGCATGGTATTTTGAGTGGACACACTAGGAAGAGAACCTCGAGAAAGGTTCACCCCATAGATAAGGGACAAGCATTGGACGATTCCTCTAGAAAGGAAGCTAGTGACTCAGAGGGATCTTCTAGTAGCATAACTAGTTCTTATTCCCAAAGAAAACGAAAGAAGCAAAATCATTCGAAAAATCATAATCTCGAAGAATTCAAGAAGGCCAAACCACCCTCTTTCGATGGTGAAATAAAGAAGGGAGAGGAAGTGGAGGCCTAGCTTCTTGGACTAAAGAAGTATTTCAGAGTCCATGACTTCTCGGAAAATTTGAAGGCCCGAGTAGCCACTTTCAACCTGAATGGGAAGGCTTCCATTTGGTGGGAAGACCTTAAGAATGTAAAAGGGATTCACGAAGAAGACCTATCTTGGGAATGGTTTGAGAAATACTTCAGGAAGAAGTATCTATCGGAAAAGTATTTCGACGAAAAGACTAAAGAATTCTATGAACTCAAGCTGGGGCAATGCACCATAGAGGAATATGTCAGCAGATTCCTTGAATTGCTGAGGTACATACCCTATATAAAAGTAGAAAAGGAAAAGGTGCAACGATTCACCAGTGTGCTACCTAAGGACTATCAGAACATAATTGAGTTTGACGAGCCAAAGACCCTAAAAGATACTATCCGAAAGGCAAGATACTATTATCAACAACTTGGGCATCGAACAAAACCTCATGAAGATTGGAAGCATAAGAATAGTTTGGGATTCTAGAAAAAGGGGTTTAAATCCCCAAGTTTTAAAAACTATAAAAAGGACTCAAGGATGAGATTCCCAACCCGAAGTGTACACCAACAGAGTTTCCCCTCCCAGAGTAGAAATAAACCTTTTGGATCTACTCCAGGAAAGATTGATAACCCAAAGAGAAAACCCTTAAAATGTTGGGGTTGTGGAGAAGAACATCTACTAAGGGATTACCCACACCGACAACAGAACAGTCGAAGAATTTATAATTTTCTAGAAGCTACCACTGTCAATGACGTGGCCATGAGTATGCCGCAAATTTATGCAGTCGTGGATAATAAACAAGCTAACCACCAAGCTTCAGTGGTGGAGATGGAAGGTATGATCACCAACCATCTAGTGTCTATTCTAATTGACCCTAGTTCAAATTTGAGTTATATCGCCCCTAAGGTTGTTCATAAGTGTAAATTACAGCCACATAAACACGCCAAGCCATGGTTGGTATAGTTATCCACTGGCACCAAAAGAAAGGTAACGGAGGTCGTACCAGCTTGCCAATTCACTATGGGTGAATTCCCCACCCAATCAACCCTTAATGTATTACCCCTAGGATCGTATGACCTGTTGATTGGTATGGAAAGGCTAGCCACATATAAAGACAGACTGGACTGTTACCATAAAACCTTAGAATGTGTAAGTGAAGAAGGAAGAAGGATAACCCTTCAAGGGATACAAAAACTTGTCTCGATGAGACGAATATTAGCCCTTCAGATGAGAAAGTATTGCAGAAAGGGATGTCCACTATATGCGATACAGGTGTTGGAATCAGTTGAAGATGACAAACCAAGCCTCGAAGACCACCCCACACTAAGAGAATATAGAGATGTATTTCTGGAAGAGGTACCAGGTTTATCTCCGAGAAGGGACATTGACTTCTTGATAGAACTTGCACCGGGAGCAGTACCAGTGTCTAGGACACCCTACAGGATGAGCACATCTGAGCTAGTTGAGCTTAAATTACAACTAAAATAAATGATGGACAGAGGCTATATCTGGCCCAACGTGTCTCCACGGGAAGCACCAGTCCTGTTTGTGAAAAAGAAAGATGCTAATCTCTGACTATGCATAGATTATAGACAACTTAATAAGGTAACCATAAAGAACAAGTACCCCTTACCTAGGATCGATGACCTGTTCGATCAATTGGGAGGTGCTTCCATCTTCTCAAAGATTGACTTGAGATCTGGATACCATCAAGTCTGAATCAAGGGTGAAGACATCGACAAAACTACCTTCGGGACGAGATATGGTCACTATGAGTTTGTGGTAGTACCATTTGGATTGACCAATGCCCCTACCACTTTTATGTTCTTGATGAACAATGTGCTCAGCAAATTCCTAGACAAACTTGTACTAGTTTTTATTGACGATATATTAATTTACTCCAAGAATAGAGAGGAACATGAGGAACATCTTAGACTTGTTCTTCAAGTGCTAAGAGAACATCAACTCTATGCCAAATTTAACAAGTGCGACTTTTTCCATAAGCAAATACATTACTTGGGCCATGTAATATCTGAAGAGAGAGTAGCAGTAGATCCTGACCAGATCAGGTCTATCATAGAATGGCCTACCCCAAAGGACGTTTCAGATATTCGATCCTTTATGGGCTTAGTAGGATACTATAAGATATTTATAAAAGGATTCTCCAAGATTGGTTGTCCAATCACTGCCCTCCAGAAGAAGGGAGATAAATTCATGTGGACACAATAATGTGAAGAAAGATTTCAATCCCTAAAACACCTTTTGACCCATGCACCCGTGCTGAAGATCGCTGATCCTGAAAACGACTTCCTCGTGTGCACATATGCCTGTAATAAAGGGCTCAGAGGAGTCCTTATGCAAGGAGGAAGTGTAGTCTGCTATGAATCCAAAAAATTGAATGAGCATGAAGTCAACTATGTGACCCATGATCTAGAGCTGGCCGCCATAGTGCACGCCTTAAAAATGTGGAGGCATTACCTCCTGGGAAGGAAATTTGTACTTATGACAGACCACTATGGATTTTGATATCTATTTGACCAACCAAATCTCAATACCATTCAAGATAGGTGGATGGCCCTTCTTAGTGAGTTTGATTTTGAAATCAAACATGTTAAAGGAAAGGAAAATAAGGTGGTTGATGCCCTTAGTAGAAGTATGAAAACAATTCACCTAGTGACAATGAGCACCTGCGAGACGAATGTCAAAGAAAGAGTCAGGAATGCACAAGAAACTGACACATTCTTCCAGACCGTGACCTCGTACTTGAAGCAAGAACCCACAAGAATAAAGTATGAAGGCTACTAGGTGATAGATGAAGGTCTGCTAACTTACATAAATAGATTGTATATTCCAGATTGTGATGACTTGAAGAGGTTCATAATGGATGAACTACATAAAAGACCATATACTGGTCACCCGGGATATCAAAAAATGATCACAGCCACTAGGAAACAATTCTATTGGCCTGGGTTAAAGAAATACATAGCTAACTATTAAGCTAAGTTCCTAGAATGCCAACAGGTTAAAGCAGAACACCGACACCCAGCAGGATTTTTAGAACCTCTACCAATCCCAGAATGGAAGTGGGAAACCATTTCCATGGAATTCATCACCGGATTACCAACATCAACCAAACAGAATGATGCCATCATGGTAGTGGTGGATAAATTGAGCAAGTCTGCCCATTTTATCCCCGTCAAATCGAATTGCAAGGCAATAGATATTGCTATCATATTCATGAAGGAGATATTCAGACTACATGGTATGCCTAAAGAGATCGTGTCTGACAGAGACACGAAATTTACTTCCAAATTTTGGAAATCCTTGATTGTTTTTCTGGAGACCAAATTACTATTTAACACAACCTATCATCCTCAAACCGATGGACAAACGGAAAGAGTGAATCAAATATTAGAATACATGTAATGCATGAACCCAAAAATTCAGAACACTACCTGACACTGGTGGAATTCGCCTACAACAACGGCTACCAAGAATCCCTGAAAATGAGTCCTTTCAAATTCCTCTATGGTAGGTCGTGCAACACTTCAGTCAGTTGGAGTAATCCCGTAAACAAAGTTATTATTGGACACGACATGTTGAAAGAAATGGAACAACAATTGACTCAGATAAAGCAAAATCTAAAGGTCGCTCAGAACCGACATAAAAGTTACGCCAACCGAAAGAGAACTCCAAGAGAGTTCAAGGCGGGAGACCACGTATACCTCAGATTTGGGCCCAGGAAGAGTTCCCTGAGGATGGGAGCTTGTTCCAAGTTGGCACCTCGATATTGTGAACCCTTTGAAGTTCTAGATAGAGTGGGACATGTGGCCTATAGGCTATCACTTCCTCCCACAGTAAAAGCACATAATGTTTTCCATGTTTCAGTATTGAAGAAATATGTACATGATTCTAATCATATAATTGACTGGTCTCTGATCCAGGTGGAACCGGAGGGAGAATTCCTGCCAGAAACTCAATGCATACTACACATAAAGAAAACCCCACTCACGAACCAAACCATTGCATAGGTCAAGGTGCAGTGGAAACATTTTGGCCCAGATGAGGCTACCTGGGAAATGGAAGATGCCATGAAACGGGCATATCCAATTTTGTTTACTTCTGTACATACACGTCATATTAATAGATAGAACATCGAGGAAAATGTTCCTTTAAGGGGGAGGGAATTGTAACACCCTGTTTGCCCCAGTCTATAAAAATAACTATATTGGCCAAAAACTATGGCAAACTCAAAGACGTGAATGTTTGATTTGACGAACCTTTTTATGAAAGGTCGATGAATGTAAATTATGTTATAAATATGTGTTGTATGGATTCTAGGAGGGGGATGTGCTAAAAGAGACCACAATGGCTAATGAGAGGTGGTGGAAGGGACCTAGAATGGTTGCGTTAACTTCCACCAAGCCAGTACCGTATTGGTTTTACTTGCTCAAAGACCAAAGCTACTCTCTGACCCCAAAATGGATTTCTGGTCAAATTGGTAGGTGGGGAGGCTCCTTAAGAATTAATGAGGGGATGGGGGTGAATCTCCCATCTGTAACAGCTCCCAGACCTGACCTTGGACAGGGAAATTCACGCCACATGCAATCTTGCAGAGAAAAGGCAAGAGAGGAAGTGTGGTAAGGAAGGAAAAAGAGAGAGGAGAACGCGCATGACAGGGATCGCGGGGAAGAACTGGAGAAACTCTGGAAACACAAGGACTTCTGAACAAAGGAGAAGGAGAGTAACCTTCATCCTTGACTTCCGTTGATCCGGAAGTAGAAAATTGAACCTCAAGCATCGTGGTCTATCTCGGGGGTGGCTAGTGGTAAATCTATTTGGAGACACTGAGCCTACGGTTGGGTGGAAACGATCACCCCTCTCAGCATTCGCATCACGTCTGGAATTTCTGATAAGTGCTATGTCTTGCATTTGGAATTGAATGTCACGATCGTATGCTCATTTTTTTATGCTCGTAAATAGTTTATGTATAGAAGTGTTTTCCTTGTGTTATGATTAGAAATAATGGATGCATGTTTATACTGATATAACTACAAATTGGTTAATGTATAGAATGTATGAGTTCAGGATATGAGTCCGTTCCCCTGAGGATTGACCCATCTAACTTGACTCGTGCTATGCCTTGGTTCATCCTCCCAAAGAAACCTTTTTGGGGAAAGTTCCCTGACATTCTAGAGTCAGAGTGAATCCCTTGAAAATACTACCATTGTAGTAAATCCGCGAGTTTACCTTGCCCCTGTCGCAAAGTAAATGGGCTTTGGAGTTTCGGTACTCGGGAAACCCAATGGTATGAATCCCATGTATTCGCAAGTTGAGAAATCCCAGTATGCAAAATCCCAGTATGTAAAACCCCTAAGCGGTGTAGTGTAAAAGGATTTCGGCATTTTGGTTCCCGGGAAACCCAATGGTATGAATCCCACGTCTTCGCAAGTTGCGAAATCCCGATACGCAAAATCCCGGTATGTAAAACCCCAAAGCGGTGTAGTGTAAAAGGATTTCGGTGTTTCGACACCCGGGAAACCCAAGGGCAAGTTCCCTTATATTCGCTAGTTGCGAAATCCCGATATGCGAAACCCTAAAATGGTTTAGCGTGAATAGGTTTTTGTGTTTTGATGTTTCGGCACTCGGGAAACCCAAGGGCAAGTTCCCTTGTATTCGCCAATCACAAAATCTTGATATGCGAAACCTCGAAATGGTTTAGCGTGAATAGATTTTGGTGTTTCGGAATTTCGACACATGGGAAACCCAAGGGCAAGTTACCTTGTATTCGCCAATCGCGAAATCCCAATATATGAAACCCCGAAATGGTTTAGCGTGAACAGGTTTTCGTGTTTCAGCATTTCGGCACCCGGGAAACCCAAGGGAAAGTTCCCTTGTATTCTCCAGTCGCGAAATCTCAATATGAAAAATCCTGAAATGGTTTAGCGTGAATAGGTTTTGGTGTTTCGTCGTTTCGACACCCGGGAAACCCAAGGGCAAGACCCCTCGTCTTCACCAGTCGTGAAATTTAGGTACGTGAAACCCCGATGCGCTCTGTGAATGAGCCCTAGGTCACCGGATAGGGTCTTGTGGTAGGGAGGAGGAGTCCCGAAAGAATCTGGACCACACATTTGTAGGGACGCGAGGCGAAGATCTAAGGCCATCGGGGTTCTAGACAACAGAGGAATAGGAGTGAAGACCTCGCCAGAAATCCTGAAAAGTAGAGTGTCGGGATTTAATCTGGGTCGTTGATCAAGTCAACGATCTGGACCATAGATCTAGATCATACCGGGCTTTCGGTTCCAGGTATTTTAAAGGGAAAGGAGGAACGCTTGCATCATGATTTCCTGAATCCCGAAACCCTGAAATCATTTAGAGGAATAGTGCCAGGTCATAGGACTGGTTGTATGAAAAGCGACCTAAGGGAGGAGCTAAGGATCTATTAGACCCTTTCGGGTTTCAACATTTTGAAAGACAGAGAACAGGGGAACGATTGCATCACTATTCGCCGAATCACGAAACCCAGAAGTGCCTTTTTGGTAAGGTCTGTGGTCATAGCCAACGATCACATGGGGGAGCATAAGGGAAGGGAGGGTTAGTGCTAGGCCCCATAGAATTTCAGGGATTTTGTCCCTCGAGAAAAAAAAAGGCAAAAAATCTTAGTTGCTGTAGTGGGTGTGTGACAACTTCACCCACATAGGAGAACCATGGAATGACAAGAGGATAGTCTGAGGACGAGAGAGAATGAATGAAGAAATAAGGAAAGAATGGAGGGACTAAGGATGCAAAGAACTAAAGTAGGTATACCAGTGGAAGAAGACGATTTTGTAGAACTACATAGAGGAAGGAGTTACAAGAGGAGAAATACTAGGGTTGAGAAAGGAGAGTCACACAGTGAGCCAGAGGGGAGAGGACCTTACGCAATAGTCCAAATCATGGAGATATCACACATAAGAGGAGATGAAGAAGAGTTCCAGTCCATTCCTATAATATAAGAATTGTTAAGTCCTAGTCATATGGGATCATGTGTCGAATCCACGACCCCATGTGCGTAACCAGAATAAGAAATAACAATTGAAGACTTATCAAAATAAATTATAGTTATTAAGGGAGGATACAATAGTAGAAATCAGAGCAGCGGAAGCAATGCACAGAGTAAGAGTCAACCAACATCACTAAGAGGAGGGAATACACAATGAGTCATGGTAGGGGTAGACAATACCCTTATACTACTTGAGTTCTAAGGGGTTGAGTCATAGGACCCATAAAAACATCTATTTGTCTATGAGACAATTTGGGGTGCTAAGAACATCCAGGATAAGGCCGTGAATATTGCGTAGTTGGAAACAAAATTTAGAAGTCATGTGTTAGTCTAGTACATGACGTTGTAGAGTACCACACCTATAGGATAATGCATGACTTTGGTAGAGATAAGACAAGCATTGTTAAAATATTTCAAGAAGCCAAAGTTTGAGTCGTAGTATATTACAAAGATGAAGGAAATTAAATAGGTGTAGAATGAATCAGTTTGGGATTGTTACCAATATTTGAAGAATCTAATGGGTAGACTTACTTTCCATATCCCTGATCAAAAACATCAATAATGGTTTATTGCATGACTTCTACCACACATTTGTAGGCCATTGATTTAAGAGAAGGTTGCATCACATCTAGAGGCTTTGGAAATTGAAATGAATTTGGAATCATTCCCCATAGAAGACATTGGAGGGATGGGACAAGTTCATATGCAGTTGGATGTTTTGATGATTCAACTGGAAGAAATTACAAAAGGGAAGGAGAAATGGGAACAATTTTGGTGTACCAAGTGTAGGAATGAAGGTCATCAGAAGGATGAATGCCCAACAATTGCACAATATCTCACAACTGGAGCATCGAATCCATTACCATGAGGGGGGTATTGCAATATATGTAAGAAATGGGGAAATATTCCAACAGAGCATTCCCTACTACAAAAGTATTAGAGTACACCAATGATTTTTTTTTGTAATTTTTACATGTCAGTTGGACATGTAAAAAAGGATTACCATGCATTCAATTTGATGAGGGAGTGCACTACAAATATGTACAGGATTAGGGAGGAGAATGTTTCAATAGAAGGAGGTGGTCCACTATATAATAATCAGAGAATATTTAATCTAGGGAACAAAGGAAATATTTGCAGAGGGCGAGGTGGAGGAAATTATGGTAGACGAGGAAGAGGACCGATAATATGTTACAATTGTAACCAATCGAGACACTTAGCTTGTGACTGCCCAAATCCTTGTACAACATGCACACACTGTAGAGCACTAGACTATGTGACAACATATTATCCTCAGCTAGTTGCAAAATTGCAGGAAAGAGGGAATCAAAACCAGAATCCAAATCTGAATGTACATAAAATATCAATTAAAAAATGTAACAAAGGACCTAGAATAATGGTTGTTACACACAGAGGAGATAGAAATGGAGTTGATGTCACGAATGGAGGAAAGTAGGCTGAGAAATGGGTAAGGAAGTCAAAAGGGCCTATGCCAACATTCAATCATTAGCAGGAAAATGAGACATATCAGAGGGAAAGAAAAGAGGTACTTGGATAGGATTGGGGAATGTCAACATCATCTGTGCCAAAGGCCAATCATTGCGTTGGGATAGAGAATCCAACTGGGAAGGTAAGAACTCTAAGAGAATTATTGAGAAGGTAGAGCTTATGAAAGATGAAATTGTGTTGAATGCACTATATGAAATGATTGATCATTGCATGCAAGGAAGGGAAACTCCCATTGCATAGAGGGTGGTGAATCAAGGACTTCACATAAAGAGGACCAATGGAGAATTCATATTCAGTGCAAAAATTAGAGAATATAATGTGGATAATGTTATCTTGGACTTAGGGTTTGATGTGAATGTATTTCCAAAGCATACATGGGAGACGATGGGAAAACCCAAGATGGTATGGTCTCATGTTCAATTCAGGCTCGCAAATCAACACAAGATAGTATTGATTGGTTGATTGACAAGAGTACTTGTGAACATTTATGGGGTGTGCAGTGTAGCGGACTTTGAAGTTATTGATATCGTGGATGATAGTAAACTATATCCATCATTTATGCGACTTGAATGGTAACTTGATAATCAGGCGATCATTAATCTAAAGTGGAGAGAAATTATATTTGAATTCAAAGATTTGAAAGTTACAACACCATTAGACCCAACATAAGGAAAGAGGTACATCAATACAACAAGAGAAAATGACATTGACAACTTGTATAAAATCTATGCGGATGGATTATTATGTAAACCCTACTATAGATGGTACTCTAAGTTGGAGAAGTATTAGTTCATGTGCATCAAATTCAGAATAAGGTGTAGGAATTGGCAGAAGAGGATGCATGAAGTATCAACTAGATGATGTGTGTGCATGACCTGATATTTGTGCTGGATTGGAACAAAGTTATGTGATCCACCCAACTATGATGGATTGATATAAGATTGTTTGTAAATGAATTTGAGTTGTAGGGACTCGAACAACAAAATATGTTGTCACTAGATTTTTTCCTAAAAGAAACTCTAGCTAGATGGTGGGATGCACACAAAGAGGGAATGGAAGGTTCGTCACAGTGTATAAGACTAATGCAACTCAGGCTTGGTACTGAGGTAGAAAATATTACACAGAGGTATACAAGGGAGAGTGACCCAGTGGATCATGTGGAGTAGTGCAGGGATAGATGGAAGTTGACACCAATGGAATAATGGATACATACATTTATACATACACTCATACAATCCTAAAGAACCGGTATCTGGAATTGGAAATGCATAGAGAGACAACCAAATTGGACGAGCTGACTCAGAGGTCCAAAGTCACATTTACATTTGAACATGAATCTGCATAAATAGATGAAACACTTACAAGCTATTCTAACTAAGATCTTCTTAGAAGAAGGGTTTATGGAGGTGGTACCAGTCTATAATGCACAGAGAGCTGCTATGATTGTTCATGAGTTATTGGAGTGTTACCATGTTTTTAAGGAAGAACATGATGAAGAAGATACCAAGAATGCCAAAATACTTGAAACATAAGGGTAATGTGCAGTAGAAGGGACATAACTTGAATCTACCACATCACACAACCAATAAATATGTGGAAGGTAAACATTAGGATGACAAAGAATCCAAATTTTGCGTAGATAGGGGATTACTAGAGTGATGAGATAATAGAGAAGATTGCAGACTTGCTGTGAGAATAGAAAGACCTATTCCCAACTACATTTTCAGAGATGAAGGGAATAATTGGGGACTTAGGTGAGATGAAGATTCCCTTGAAACTAGGTGCTAAGCCAGTGTGATAGAGGCCTTATAGGTTAAAGTAGAAATAGACAAAATGATGGATGGAGGAATTATTGAACCCATGGTGGAATGAGAGTGGATAATCCCAATGGTAGTGCAAGACAAGAAGACATGAGGAATAAGGAATTTTTTGGATCTAAGGAAGTTGAATGATGCATTTTTACAGGACCCATTCCAAACACCATTCATAGATGAGGTACTCGAGAACATAAGAGGGAAAGAGACTTATTCTGTCATAGATGGATTCTCAAAGTACCATCAGATAAAAATTGTGCAGGAAGACCGATACAATACTACTTTTGTGACAGAGTGGGAAAGTTATAAGTATACAATAATTTCCTTTGGACTGAAGAATGCCCTTGCATGTTTTTCAAGAGTGGTGGTTGCAATGTTAATGAATTTATCCATAAGTTCCTTGAAGTATACTTAGACAATTGGACTGTGTTGAGTCTACTAAAGGATCACATAGAATTCCTCATGCTAATGTTGGATAGGTGTAGACAGTGTCATATCTAGCTGAATTTGAAGAAGTGTTTTTTTTGTGCATAGTTTGGAATTTTATTGGGCCATGTAGTCTACAAGTAGGGATTAATAGTGGATCCAACCAATATTGTAGTGATTCTAGATTTAGAACCACTTACATTAGTCAGACAACTGAAGGAAACTATGGGTCATACAGGATATTACAAGAATTTTATCAAAGTCTATGCACAAATCACAACACCTATGGAAAATTCGCTAAGGAAGGAAGTAAAGTTCCAATGGAACAAATACTTTTAGAAAGGTTTGAACACCTTAAAAAAAAAAACTAGTGACCGCACTGATTTTTATCTCTCCATATTGGAACAGGGAGTTCCACGTTCATGCAGATGCATCATCCATAACGTTGAGTGAAATACTATCTCAACTAGGAGAGGGGAGACATAGTTCACCCAATCTCTTTTTCATGTAGGAGGGTATCCATAGTGGAGAAGAATTAAAACACCATAGAACGTGAAGAATTGGAAATGGTATACGTGCTGCAAAAGTTAAGACATTATTTCTTGGGGTCTCACTTTAATATGTACATAGACCACTCTGCATTAAAATACTTAGAGAAAAAGATGGTGTTGATGGGGATAATATGCATATGGATATTGTTGTTTCAGGAATATGATTTTGAGGTTGTGGTTAAACTAGGGAAGTTTAATGCAAGATCGGATCATTTATTGCCCATACTATCAGGAAAATATCCAAGGAATCTAGATGACAACTTAATGAATGCACAAATATTTGCTGTTAAAATGGTGGATGATTACTTCTCGTACATCGTGCAGTTTCTAAGTACAAGAATGGCCCTATCAGACATGACGTTTGCGCAAACGAAACAACTAGTAGTTAAAGCAACAGACTATCAACTCATTCCAATAAATTTGTATAAGTTGGGTGCAAATTGAATATCAATATGATGAGTGTTGGAAAATGAAAGGACTATGATACTCACAGAAGTGCAAGAAGGGATTAGAGGAGGACATTACACAGGAAAACTAGCTATGCAAAATATTTTATGCATCGAGATTTGGTGGATGACACTTCACTAAGATGTTAAGGAACATAGTCAGTCATGCAATGTATATCAAAAAGTGGGAAATCCATCTAGGAGGGATGAAATTCCTTTAAATACACAAGTTATGTTGAAAGTATTTGATAAATGGGTCATAAACTTTATGGGGCCAATCAACCCATGATCACAAAGACTAGGGGAAAGGTACATAATCACCTTGACAGAGTATTTGACAACATGGGAAGAAGTAGTGTCGGTCCTAGACTACACCAAGGATACTACTGCATGATTTCTATTTGAGAATGTAGTCACACGATTTGGATGTCTACATATATTACTTAGTGATCAAGGAACACACTTTCGAAATAAAAAAATTGCAGCATTGACCGAGGAGTTTCAAATTCATCATCTGGACAGTACCCTGTATCATCCTCAGGCCAATGGGACAATGGAATCTTTGAAGAAAATCCTGGAGACTGCTTTGACAAAGATATGTAATATAGGGAGAGATGACTTGGGACTTAAGAGTTCCTGCACTTTTATGGGCAAGAAGAAAATAAAAATGTTGACAGGGAAGACACATTTTAGGTTGGTCTATGGGAAATAAGTAGTGTTTCCAATCAATTTTATTCTACCTAGCCTATGCATTGCAACGATCACTGATATTTCAAACTCTTATGCAATAGAGGAGCGATTTTCCTAGTTGGTACAACTTGAGGAAGATTGGTTTGTCATAGGTTTCCATGAACAAGTTCAGAAAGACAAAGAGAAGGAATGGCATGATAGACACATGAAACATAAAAAATTTCAAGAGGGAGACTTGGTATTACTCTATGACAACAAGTTTATGCAACATCCTAAAAAGTTCAAAATTCACTTGTTATGACCTTGTGTGATTAAGCAGGTGATGGAGACAGTTGTCGCGTAGTTGGAAGCCATGAATGGGGAAGTCCTTGGAGGAATGGTGAATGGAAGTTAGTTGAATCTCTATACTGATGGCCAAAAGTTTGTGCAGTATTTTGGGTTGCACTAGAACACATGTATCATAGTAATTGTACTATAGTATGAAGATAAAACATAGAAAAAAAAAAATTAGAAAAAAAAAATCAAATAAAAAGAAGATATAGAAAATGAAAAACGATTATAGAGTACAAAGGCATAAGAAATTGCATAGAAGGAATAATTATCGCTCTATCGGAATGGAACTGTACCAGTTAAGAAAATAATTCATAGAAGAAAAATACCGTGAAGAAAACGAATGCAAAAGCAAGAACAATTGCTTAATATGGTACTAACAGGACCATTAAAAATCATTAAAGAAAAGAAAAAATGGCTACAAAGTGGCAATAATATATCATAAATGCACCGTATAGTCTTAAATGGTAAAATACACTGGAAATCACGATAGACTAGTAGTACGAGGAAAAAATCACATGACATATTCGATAATAAAGCCACATTTATTTGAACATTCATCAACCCTGTTGGAAGATTGGAAAAGTTAGTTAAGGCATGAAGAGACATGAACAATTGGAAATAAGGCATAAAATTAATTAAGGGTCACCAAGCGTGACTTATTGTGTTTTTGAGCTACATGCAAGAGAGAGAAACTGAGATCTGACTCAAAGTCGAACTACAACCACACTAAAACAATCACAGAGAAAGTAAAGGAACCTGTCACATAAAACAATGGCCCTGTTGAAAGTTCGAGTGCCATCAACAACAACATGGAAGCAATCAAAACAACCACCAGTGGTCGAGGAAACACCTAGAGCTTCAGGTTCACAAGGAATATTTCATAGAGACTATATCCCATTGAGGAAACATAATTCACCTCAAGTTATGGTACTTACAGATGGAAAATACCCCCTGGTAACATCACCAATTCCGCCTGGCGTAACTATTGAAGGAGACATGATCTCCAACACCAACTAGATGGAAGAACCGACTTCCACTTATACAAGCACCAACTTGCACACATAAAACTCCTTGTTTTCCCTAGCACCACCCTGCCTCCCTCTTTTCTAGTCACAACTAGATGGAAGCTACAACTCCTAGTATTCAAGCACCAACTTGAATAATAGAGGACCACAGTCCTCTCTAGCACAACCCTACCACCATGATTATAGATATTTGCTTGAATAATACCTTACAACAATAAAAATATATCAATACTTACCATTTCTTCTCTTTTATGCAATTTTGCTCTGTCTCTGTCTGTTCATGCTTGGCTCCACTTACTGTCTCTTTTATGTTTTGCAGTAATGCTCTGCTTCTGTCTGTTCATACTTATCTTCATTTTTTGTCTCTTTCCATATACTCTTTCTCTATTCTTCTCATGCTCTTAGGTTCTTGTACATTCTTCTCTTTTCACCATTTCTGCTCCATTCCACTTATGTTCTTCATCTTTGAATTTATTCCCCCTTTATTCATACTATAATTTTCATTACATACGGTTCAACTCATTTTACAAAAAAAACGGCAACCTCACTCTGTCACAACATTTTTGTTTTGTACATCCTCTCATGATCCGTTACACTACGAATCTCAAATGCCCAAGAACAATGATTCAATTAGTATAATTGAATCGTAACTGATCAAGAAATCACGAAGTGAAACAATAACCCTTCGATCAGATTGTCAATTTAATCATCGTCGTTGGATTATACGTGTAGAGGCTTTTTGACTTTTCAATGTGTAAAATATAGTGTCGACGGTCGTAAGGTTCCTCTCCACATGACCACTGGTTGTGACCACTCACCAATAAAAAAAGGCTCTCTGTGAAGCCTAAAAAGAACTCTAAGCCTAAGTCTAAGACTAAGTCTGAGTCTAATTTTAATTAGGGGACTAATTAAAAATATTAAATAAATTAAAAGAATTTAGACAAAAATCAAACTCTAGGAAAAAGGTGATTAAAATTTAAAGGTTGGATAAAATACACATGTTTGCATGAAATAAATAAAAAGGGTTTTTAAAATAGAAAGAAATTAAAACTTGAGAGAATAGGTATACATCTTGAGTCAAACTATCACTAAGTCTAACTAGAAGAAGACTCCTAATCATACTCTAACTAAGATCTAGTTATGAGACACTAATTAAATGAGAAATTGGGAACTAAGGGACAACTAAGAGCAAAAATAGGAGCACATTGGGGAATGTGAGGGAAATTGGATTTTTAGAGAAAATAAAAATGGTAATTACCTGTGCAACTTGGGGAGAGTGTGAAAAGTGTGTGGGTGAATAATAATAATTACATTAATTTAAAAAGTTTATTATTTTTGCATAATGTGTCAGTATGAATTTTTTTATAAAACAAATGGTGTAGAAGAGAAATGTATCTCACTTGGGATAGTATTGTTATGCTGCCAAAATTTAGTTGATTGTGTTTTACTTGTGAGGGTTAAGATTTCAAGCTTCAAAAAGAGTGGAAGTCAAGCTTGAGAGCTATTGTGTTCTGGTTTTTTGTGTGTGGCTCATTTGCGGCTTAGAGGGAGAAGGGGGAAGAAGATTACCCCTAGCATTGGTTGGGAGGTACCGATGAAGTTTTTGTGATTAACAAGAGGGAGTAAGGAAGGAACACAAGTCATTGAAGGACATCCTCAATTATCCATTTTTATCAGTTCCGGTATTTTACTCTAAAATTTTAGTTGAAAAAATAAATAAATTGTAATTTAGAAACTTTTAAAATTTAGTGATGGAATTTAAAAATATGCAATTTTCACATAATAGTCATTGGGAATCTAGAATTCTGAACTTTCTTGTTTGTGGCCAATGAATTGACAAACTGTTTGTTCAAAATTTTATATAAATGTTTCCATTGAAATTATATGCTCGATTGCATTTTTCTTACGATCGTTCTCAAATAAATTATGGATCCAGAAATTGGAACTTCCTTGGACTTTGCAGATTTTGTTGAAATTTTCGAAATAGAATTTTGTATGATATATAAAATTAAATTATAGATTTGGAATTTAGAAAAAATCCGTTTGGTATCTGTTCAATTAATTGACATCCTAATTAGAATTTGGTATCGCCCTTGTGTTATAATTTTACAATTCGAAAATAGAAATTTGTAAGATTTCGTCGGTCTATGTAATAATTCTAAGTTGCAAATACAGAGTTAGTAATTATGTCTTCGTCGCTTCTTTATTATCGCCATTCCTGAGTTTGAATTCCATTTGGTTGTTGCGTAATAATTAAACCTGAATCTTGATTTTCGTATGGGCATTGCAGAATCATTTGATAATTATGGAAACTATAAATTGCAAGGTTCACTACTGAATAAAATTGCAATCCGGTATTGACTTTCGTATGGTTATTTCAGATTTTTTTAAGCTTTTCTTAATTTTCTGTTTTAGTTTTGTATTTTCGATTTCAGGGTTAGTTCCTAGAACTAGTTGTGAGTCGAGATTTCCTGCAACATTGTTATTTTTTCTTCTTTACGACAGTTAGCACGTACTCACTGTCATCTAACAGTCACTCTACTTGTTCGCCAAGTCCTTATCCAAGCGACTGCTATTTTTCTGCATCGTTGAATCTAATGGTTGTTTCTTCCCTCGCTTTCCTTACAGTCTGCATCGTTGAATCTAATGGTTGTTTCTTCCCTCGCTTTCCTTACAGACAATTATTATCAATCGAATATTAGTTATAATCCTATGCATCGATTTCACACTTCTAATTAATAAACTATTAACAAAGTGGGTATGATACTAGAAAATTTGAGCCAAGTCTTAATAAATACGTTTAATTTTTGGTATGGTGAATAATTAAATACACAATTTTTTTTTCAAATCCCGATTATCATTTTGGTGCAATATGCATTGAAAATCATTACACAAGATAAGGCATTTTAGCAAGGAAAATAAAATTTCTTATGCCTAGTACCTTAGTACTTTTCTAGGAAATTTCCTTAGATTTTAGTAGAATACTTTGAATTAATTTTTTTATGAATTGACTATGTAATTAATGAGATAAACTGTATAAATTTTACAATCAAGTTATATGAGTAACTTTAATAGTATAAAAATAAAAATTATAATATTTTTTATTATTGTTTATTTTAGTGTTTACAATTATTTTAGGTTGGATTATATCACAGCATATTATAGTAAAAACGTTGAATAGTAATGGAATGAAATTAAGAATTGAGTAATTCTTATGATGTGAATTAGTATTGATGACAATTTTTTTGCTAGTATATTGAGTTTTAAAATGATTTTGATTGCGTTGTGATTATGCATCTTACTGTTAATTCGTCCCGAGTCTAGGTTTTAAGTGGATTATGGGAATAGATACCTCTATATTGCTCAGAATAGTCGTCAGTCCAGAGAACTTAAATGATCAAAATCAATCTAATGAATCCTGGACTTGAGCATTGATTATGTGTCTTGGAGGTCCTAAACTTGCAGGGTAGGTTGGGTAGGTACACATCTTTGTTATCTTATGTTATTTGATTGATCTAAGAATATCTTTGATGTTGTATCTAATTCTTGTTGTGTAGATATTTAAATGAGAATACAATGTGTAAATATTGATGTATGTTATTGTCACATATCACTTGTTCTAACTGTTGTTGTTTAAAAAAATAAAAATCTCCACTATTTCTCACTCACTTTTATGTCTTAAGAGGGGACGTTACAAATACACTACCTTGATTTATGATCTAATTGTGAGGGCGCTTCAACAAGGGTGAGTCAATTTTTTGATGGAGGTGTTAATGGATCTGATTGAATGAGGCACGCTCGACAATGGAGGTTAATTTTTATATGGAGGACACAGTTAATGGTGAAGATGACAATGTGAATTAGTGGATGGAGAGGGCACACACATTGTTAGAGAGAGAGAGAGGCGTCTGAAATGCTAGATGCACTGAACAATGGAGAGGGGTGTGTCTCCTTCTCCCAATCATCCTTTTCTTATTAATATTGATTCCTTGCTTACTTCTTCACATTGTACACAAAGAATGGAAGTCGATTTAACTAGAACACACACAGAAAAAGATATGTGCACCAGTTCCTTTGGCGCACACTCTCTCTCATCAATCACAAACAGAGAAATGAAAATGACCTCTCAATAATTCTCAGAAGAAGAAAAATGAATTACACACAAGAAGGATAATGAAAACAAGATTCAACAAAATTTCATCAATCGTATTAGAGGATCGTATCCCTTCTTAAACAATCAATGTGATCTTCTACAAACAATAAATGCTTCTTTATTCTTCTATATTTCTCTGCGCAATCGGATTGGCAAGAGAAATTTCCGACTGTGTTTTTTGACACAAATAACTATTCACTAAAATAGAAATCGCCATTATTTACTTATACTAGCGAATGCTTTATTACAATAAAATACTTACTAACGCTGACAACGATAAAAAAACTATCATAGCATTACTTCTCCTTCTCTCCTTTCTTGTTGTGCATGGCATATACTATGTTGTGCTCTTCCTAAGGAAGGTTGACGTCCTTCCTTATTGGTCCAATTCCTCCCTGTTTAGATCCAGAAGCATCCCTGCTTCCACCACCAATGGAGGGAACTTTCATTGCACAGTCTCGACTATAATACACTTGTCCTGTCTCTAGAGTTTGGCATTGTAGACCGACCAAGTATGAAACATGATGTTTTTTGGCACAATCCAGTGTTACTTGCAAGGAAGCTTCGAATAGAGTGTGTTTCTATGATAAATTATGAACACCACTATGGTCATCCTGTTGTTATCGATGTTGATGTGTTGATCCCAACATAGTCAAAATGAGAGGCATCTCTGTGGGTTCCTGATACAGAAATCCAAGACAGACCTCGAAAGGTAATAAGATTGTGGAAGAGTGCGTGACCCTATTGTAAGGGTGCCACTTCTACAAATACGACATCATGAGGTGGAATTCTTTAGTGTAGTAGTGGTAATTAAATTTGGATGTGGATAAGGTCTGGATGTGGTAAGTCATCGGGTGACCTACCTGTTTACACATCACTCCAAGAGAAAACCGAGAGGAAATATGGTGTAATGGATATCGATATTTAATTGTTTCTTGGGTGCGAGAATGGTAAGCGGTAATTAGAGGACGCTAGATAGTGTCTTGGGTAACCATGCAAGATGATGGAGCATTGGGTAATTATGCATCATGAATGAGATGGATGGATGGAGCAAGGGCTCGAGAGGGTGGGAGACTTGAGGGAGACTGCGATACATTAGAATGTTCTGGGAGGAGAGGGATTATTGTGAGAGGTGTCGGATTAGTGAGGTTCTCGGGCTGAACATGGTGGGTTAAACACAGAGAGACATTGTTGGTATTGATAACATGGTGAGTGGATATGGTATTGGTTCGTGGCAATGGTGAATTGATAGGCGATGAAGTAAGTACATAGGTGCGCCCAACCTATTTAAGGTGTTATTGATGTGTCTTTGCATGATACACTTCTTGTCGATCTTGTTGGTAAGGAATACCTAGAAGGAGATCAACACAATTTAATGGAGACACGTCGTAGATCACAGTGTCACGAAAAGTACCAATGGTGAAACTGATGATGCAACATCGTGCAATAGAAGTTCAAGGAATTCCCTTCTGCACCCAACCAAGGTGATATGGATCAGGGTGTGGGGTGGTGGGGAGTTGCAGATGTTGGACTAAGTCTTTTGATGTCAAATTATTTTGACTACCATTTTCCAGAATAAGAGTGGTGAGTTCATTTTTAATTTGGCATTTGTGAGTGAATAGAGGAACATTAGGGAGACCTGGTTCTAGCGTAGTCATAAGAATAAGGGATGGGTCAATTGTAGTGGGGTTGGTGAGAAATTTTACTTCCGGTTGCTTGGGAAACTCAATAGTTGTGGCCTCTACAAACAAGGCCTAATGGGGGTGGCTATTTGTAATGGATCGACAATCAGCAAAGTTATGGGAGTTGGTCTTGTGAAAATTACACCAAACTACATTGTTGGTCGCCAATGAGGAAGAAGGATAAGTCTGAGAATGAGAAGGAGGTGGGTTATCATCCTAGGTTCGATATGAAATATATCGAATGTGAGGAGCCACCTTTATTTCTATGACCAAGGCTTGTAAGAAAGCCTTGTCTAGAGAAGCATTGTCAAAAATATCTACCTTGTCAGAGAGGTAGCAATAAACCATAATTGAACTTAATTATTAATACCTCGTCTAGTTTGCTGACATGTAGCTGGATGTGCAACCTGCAGAAGATATCGATGTATCATTGAACTGACTGATTGTAAAGTTGATGGAGTTGTAACCACCTGGCCAACAAATTTGGAAGATAGCCTAGAGGGTATAAGCATTCCCTCAATGCCTGACAGAACGTATCCTACAATGAAATGCAACCATTTTTCATGGAAGACAATGTACTGAGCTCTATGATCAATTACAAGCTTTTCGATTATGTGTCCCACCATGTGTTTGCAATTCCTTCTAGTTGAAGGCTAGCTATTTGCAATTTGGTTGCCTCTTACATCTCAGGCGAGGTCTTGAAGTAAGTGGAGAGGCTACGAATCTAGGAATCGATCGTCTCTCAATTCATTTGGCCAACGAACTTGGGTACCTGAAAAAAAGTGTCCAACTGCATGATTGTTGGAGGTCACTATTGTTGGAGTCAAATCAGTTCTTGGAGAACCAGCGCCAAGTATTCAACTGGACTTGAAGTGTCTACACTGGATTCCTCATTGGAGGTCTCTTGTTAAGGCGACATGGTCGACAGGAACTGAATAGACCCTGAGGAGGGTGTGAGAGGAACACTGAGAAGGGTTAATGTGACGCTTTGAGAAAGAGCGTGAGGAGAGAGATGAAGACCCAAAAAGACAAAATTGAATTTGGTGGATGAATTTTTGGTCCCAAGGACAAAACTTTCTCTGATGCCAATTGATATGATTGTGAGGGCGCCTCAACAAGGGCAATTTGATTTTCTGATGGAGGTGTTAATGGATCTGATAGAATGAGGCATGCTCAACAATGGAGGGTCATTTTTATATGGAGGACACACTTAATGATGGAGAGGACAATGTGAATTAGTGGATGAAGAGGGTGCACGCATTGTTAGAGAGATAGAGGCATATGAAACATTGGATGCACTAAAAAATGGAGAGGGGCATGTCTCCTTCTCCCAATCATTATTTTCTTATTAAGATTGAAACCTTGCTTACTTCTTCACACTGTCCACAAAGAATGGAAGTCAAATTGACTAACACACACAGAAAAAAGAGATGCGCACCGGTTCATTTGGTGCACACTCTCTCTGAGCAATCACAAACAGAAAAAAAATGAAAATGACCTCTCAATAATTCTCAGAAGAAGAAAAACGAATTACACACAATAAGGATAATGAAAACAAGATTCATCAAAACTTCATTAATCATATTAGAGGATTCTATCCCTTCTTAAACAATCAAGGTGATCTTCTACAAATGGTAAATGCCACTTTATTCTTTTGTATTTCTCTGCGCAATCATATTGACAATTGAAATTTCCCACAACGTTTACTAACACAACTAACTATTCACTAAAATAAACATCTTCATTATACTTATACTGGTGAATGATTTATTACAATAAAAGATTGAATGATGTTTACAATGATCATAAAATTGTTTTAGCATTGCTTCTCCTTCTCTCCTTGCTTGCTGCAGACGAATCGTACTCTGTTGTGTGCTTCCTAAGGAAGGTTAGCGTCCTTCCTTATTGGTCCAATTTACCTTTCTGTAGAGATTTTTGTCTTCATTTACTTTCCTAAAATCTTATTGTTGTAGATACATGTCGAATATTGAATACCATGCTCTGGGGGCTTGTTTGAGTCCATACTGTTCCTTCTTCAATCTAAAAAATAAATCTTCCTTTTTTGACAGTAGAAACCCTTCTAGTTGTTCGATGTAGACTTATTCTTCTAGTTCTTTGTTTAGGAAGGCTGATTTTACATCCATCTGATATACCTTGATTTTCTTAGAACATGCATAATCCAAGATCAGTATGACTACTTCCATTTTGTAAACTGGGGAAAATGTTTCTTCAAAATCTATTCCTTCAACCTGAGCATATCCCATGCATACTAACCTTGATTTATTCTTGGTTACTTTTCCATCCTCATTCAAATTGTTTTCGGATACCCATTTTTTTCCAATCATGTTCTTATTCTTAGGCCATGGAACAAGTTCCCATGTTTCATTCTTCTCTATCTGATCCATTTCTTATTCAATAGATTTGATCGATTGTTCATCAATGTTGGATTATTCAAAACTGTTGGGTTAAACTGTGGACAACATTTCTATATGTCTTTGTTTTGGTGAGCATAATTTTCTTCAGGTTTCAACTCTTGCATCTTTATTCCCAATGATTTGTTCTGGTGGATGAATTTTCTGCACTCGCCGACTAGGCAATTTGGGATATTTCTGAAGATATTTCTGGTCATCTTTCTCTTTCTCTGCTTCTGGTTTCTCTGCTTCTTCTTCCACTTCTTCTTCTTGTAATTCTTCTTTCAAATCCTCTTCTCCTTCCCACTCTACTGACTCTTTGATTTCTTCTTTGGGATTTCATACACGTGGCACGCCAATCTATACATTGATACTTTCCACTATTATGTTGAGTGTCAAATTGAAACATTTGTACACCTTGCTCTTGTTTGAGTAACAGAAAAATATGCCTTTGTCAACTCGAGAGTCAAATATTCCAATCCTTCCATCTTCTCTTTTGATATAGTACTTGCTTCCAAATACTCTAAAATGCTTCACATTTTTCGGTATTCCTTTCCATAGCTTGTAGGGATCCTTATCATTATTACTTCTGAGCATTAATTTGTCCAAGATATGAACTATTGTATGTACTACCTGTGCCCAAAATATGTCACCCAACTTGGAATATTTCAACATGGTTCTATCCATTTCCTATACTTCTCTATTAGTTCTTTCAGTGACTGTTTTTCTAAGGTGTCCTAGCTGCTGAGAATTTTCCTTTTATTCCATGTTCACCACAAAAATCCATGAATTCGTTTGATGTAAACTCTCCACCATTGGCTTATATCAAACATTTAATTTCCAAGTTTGTCTTCGTTTCAACTATCTATTTTTATATCTTGAATTGTTCGAATGTCTCTAACATATTCTTAAGAAAGAATATTGTAGTTATTCTTGTGTAGTCATCAATCAGTAGCATGAATTACTATTCACCATTTAATCCCTTCGTTCTCGTTGGTCCACATACATCGATATGTACAATATCCAATGGTTTTTTCATTGAGTACTCCTTTTATTTGAACTTGGTCCTGGTCTGTTTTCCCTGTAGACAATGCTTACATAGAGTATTCACTAGCTTTGAAATTTCAGGCATTTCTTTTACTGGTTCCTTTTTGTCAATTTTGACAAGATTGTCAAAGTTCATGTGACCCATTCTTCTATGCCAGAGCCAACTATCATTTTACTTTCCTAAGTAAAAAATATATTTTCCAATTTCATTCAAACCATATATGTTGTTCAAAGTCCTTATCAATGTCACCACTAACTAGACGGATCCGTCTTTCCTAATTTCACATTTCTTTGAGTCGAAATGAAGTGTGTGTCCTTGGTCACACATTTGACTTATACTCAACATATTTTTTTTCATATCTACAACCAATAGAACATTTTATGCCATGAAATCTTTGCTTCCAATCTTAATTATTCCTCTACTTATAATTTTAGCTGAATGATTATTGCCAAATGAAATTGATCCATCTCTTTCTTTCCTCAGAATTAGAAACATGTTCTTGTCACCTATCATATTCTTTGAACAACCACTGTCAACATACCAATCACTTTTTATTTGTTGGGATTGTAGAGAAAGTGAGTATTGATTCTTCTTTCTTTTCCATATCTCTTTTGGTTGCAATATATTATTGTTAATGTTCTTCTTTGGTTCCCTGGGTTAAATAGTCAATCTACAATTATTCGCTATGTGTCCAAAACAATTGCATTTGTAGCATTCTACTTCATTGATCAATGATCCAAAATTGTTTTGGTTTCTTCTGTATGCTTTATAATATTTTTTGTGATAACTATTATTTAATTACCTTGCATAGTTTCTTTGGTTATTGGCATAGGCTCTGCATTTTACAACTTTATGTCCAAAATCAACACAATTAAAAAAATTACCATAAAAGAACCTGTGATACCTCGGAGTAGATGATATTTTTTGCGATTCAATCCTTCTAAATTCATATTCTCGAGTCTTATTTATTTCTGGAATGTTGTTCTTTTGGGGCTTGCATTCTTCCTTCTTGACATAATCTCTGCATGGCTTCTTTTTTCTGCTTCTTGTTTTGTTGTCTTTGAGATCGATCCTTTCTCATTATGTATTTGATTGTATCCTAGTATAGATATGTCATTGGATAGTCTTTGAATATTGATGATTTGATCCAATAATATGGTGCTCGTCTTAGTGTATTCCATGATCTCCTTTTGTTGGTTAGACTGCTTCCTAAAGGACCTTCTCTCATACCAATTATTGGAATACTGAGAGGGGGGGTGAATCAATATGAGCACAATAATTACTTTTAATCACAATATAAAACATCCAATAATGTTCAATAGTTTATCATTAACATTCAATATATCATAAACACCATAATTTTACGTGGAAACCCAATGCGGGAAAAACAATGGAATTCTTTTCTTATTTATCAAAGAGTACATTCATTGGAAGAACCAAATTCCTATTTATTCAGCTACAACTAGAAGGAGGCTCCAATCCTCTATTTAGAGGATTCAACCTGAAGGAATATCCAACTCCCTAATTTACCAGCTCCAATCGGAAGGAGGCTACAACCCCCTTTCCTTGCCCCATCTAACCGCCCTTAAATATAAATGTAGACTAATATGCCACTACCTCTTTTGTTGTAACAAATAACCTATTGCTACTGTTATTTCTGATACCTTTGTTGTTGCTATTGATTATGATATCTCATCAAGAATTCAATATATAGATGACTTGGTAGATTATATCTCTGATATTCTTCTTGTCTTATTCACAGATCCATGACCTATACACTTCCTACTAACGGATGTCTGTACTTTTCCCTTCTGCAACCCACAGATTACCTTACAGACACTATTGCAGTAACTTTTCTTCCATACACTAGGCTCCTGTAAATTATTCCTTCGTTGAAATCCATTTCTTTTGTCTCACTACCTCAGATCTACCAATCTATATTAACACTAAAATATTCAATTGACTCTTCTCTATAGATATGTGTTTCCAATGAGGATGTCATTAAAAAATGTAGGGATTTTCGAGAGTCATAATGTTTGACTCGGTTATCTGATTGGGTTGAAATTTTACAGGGAGTTGCATCTCGAAGAGTTCACTACCATGAAGATCTGATTTATCATATCAGAGTCCATTTTGACACTTTTCGGGAGCCAAATTCCTTCATATGATTCCTCAAATTCGAGTTTTAGTGTTTTTGCAGGATTTTTTTAAATTTTAATTATCAATTATCTATTCGTTTATGCATGTAATCAGAAAATCAAGCTGACGAAGAGTGTCACTCTATTTATCTCTTAGTTATTGGTTATATTTAGATTCATCCAAGATTTTTCTAAAATTAGTTTTTCTTTCAAGAATTTACCTTTTTCCTAATTTAGGGACAACTCATAATTTCTTGTTAATGACATGCAACTGACCTGCAACTTTTTAACTTCACATGCAACTTGTTAAATTCCTGTTCAACGATTGACATCAATGAAAACCAATCTTTCAACAATTCAATGAAAAGCAATCTTTCAACATGACCAACCCAAAATAGGAATAATTCCAATATTCCTTTCCTAGTGGAACTGATAGTTTTCTTTAAGGGAATTTTTCAAGGTCAATTACAAGTTTCTAGTGAGAGGGTTAGAATATCATTATAGATCAAGGATAGAGTCTCAATAGTTCTTTCCCAATTAACACTTTATAATTGAAATAGAAGGAGTGATGAGAGGAATACTTGGACAATTGTTATCTTATTCCTCATCTTGATTGAACCAATAAATTAAATCCAAATTCCAGTCGAACCTTTAGTTCAATACCTCCACCCACCAAGACTAGAACATGTTTCTCATTCCTTTACAAGAATTTTCACAAAGATATAAAAATATAAAAGAATTAATCTAATAAACATTAAGTATATAAATTCATCCTCACTTTTTATCAACTGAAATCTAACATACAATAACATAGTTCTACGAGAGTCTAGGGTGAGAGAGAAATAAGAATATATAATGATAATATGAAAATGTTTACAAGAGGAATAGCGATACTTCACCTTTCCAAAAAAACCTCTTCATCCAAGTTTAGGTTCTTCCAACCCTAATCAATGATCAAATTCTCAATTACAAGGATAAGGATTCATATAGTAGGGGAGCTAAGGAGCCTTTTGGATTCATATATTAGGGGAGCTAAGGAGCCTTTGCAAGGAAAACACCTTCTAGAAGAAGATTTTATTGAACATCGCCAAAACATTTATCCCTTGTCCCTATATAGTGCATGTTTCTAGTGGAGGTAGGTGACCAAAGGTTTTAGCAGAGGTTTTTTCATTCGTGCACTAAACTTGTATCAAAGTGCAATGGTCTGTTCATATATATGGTGCATTGGTGTGTTAAATAACTAGGCACACTAAAGGTTATTACAACTAGTCTATGATAAAATGTTGATTTACTTTAATTTAAAAAATACTCTAATTAGTGTATCTGAATATTATAAGTGCATCAATGTGTTACTATATACAATGCATTGAATGAGGTTTAAATATTTTTCTATATAATATTGATTTTTATTAAAAAAAAATAAAAAATATAACATTGTGCTCCCATAGAAGGAACATTGGTGCACTCCATATATAGGCGCACCATAGAATGTTTCATTATTATATGATAACACTCATTACAATGCATCATTGGACCATGAGCACACTAGCGAGTCTATATGTAAGAAGCACTAAACCAGGTTTAAACATTTTTCTATAAGATACATGTTTTTATTTAAGCAAACCTTAAAAACTAATCGATGTGCTATAAAAGAAATGGCACACCAATCTATAAAGTTTTTAAAAACCTAATCGTGCACTAGGAACATTGGAGTGCATTGGTGCACTTTATTGTTGGGCACATCGAGGTAGGGTAAAATAATTTTTTTTATTGAATTATAATTTCATTTTTATATTACCTTCAATGCTTCCAACTATAGAAGCACTGGTGCTCACAATTCCTATATGACCACCCCATTGTCGGTTCTATTGTGTTGTTGAATTCCTTGAGTCCTTTTCTTCGCCAATAAATTCAAATAAATTTTAAATTTTGTAAAATGGTACCATATTTTTTTATTTTTCTATCTATGAGGTAACCATGACTCCCTGATAATCAAGAGTCTAGGTAAATTGTTTGTTATCTCGTGATTTACATTTTTAGTGAAATAAAATATTTAATCTCATTTAATTATTATTTTTAAATAAAAAATTCTTTAAATTATTTGTGATTAATTTCATCCATTCAACTCACATCGATTTGTATGGCGTGTCTTGTAAATTTATACGATGTGTTGTTAACAATGCATAACTTGCCATGGAGAAGACTAGTAAAACACACACACAAACATTTTTCGGTGCTCTTTATAATATTTTGAGGCATCATATGTGGTGCTTCATCGTATTAAAAGTGCAACATTGGGATCTTTTCTACATATCAAATTTTTTTGTGCTCGTTGATGCTTTACGAAATGTCCATAGTGCACCAATAGTGATGCACCAAAGCACACCATACATAAAAAGCGCTCTGTAAAGACAACTTTAAACAATATATTTTCCTATGATTACTAGTGCATTTGTAAATTTACAATGGCACAATTATTGGTGCTCTTTTACATCACAAGAGCATGGTTGAAGCCAAATATTAAATATAGATCCTGCACTACTTTATGGGTGCACAATATTAAACTAAGAGGCAATGGTGTTAGTGCAGCAATGTCTTGTAAGCACACTGATGAGCACCGTTGCTACATTTAGGTGTGAAATTTGACATTGTTCTTTGATTTTCTCGAAAAAAATCAATTTTAAAGTAAGAAATTGTTATAAATTATTGATTTTTTTAACCTTGAAAAACATTGAAAATTGAATTTCTCAAATATAATTTATAATGTAATCTATATAATGTCACTAATTTTATTCCATGACATTTGAATTGCGATGTTTGTGAGAGTAAGGAAAAATTAATTTTTTTTAACAATTTTTAATCTTAAAATTAATTTTTTCGCCTCATCCATTATTGATATAATTATATTATATAAATTATAATATTTACATTATAAATTATGTTCTACCACATTGGAATTCCAAGGTTTGTGAGGGTAAAAAAAAAAAAAAAAATATACGTAACCACAAATTCGTTGGTACTTTTTACCATTGGGTAAACAGGATGATTGGGATGAAACAAAGTTAGTTTGTTAAACATGATGATGGTTATGAAACGAAATTAGTTTGTTGTTGAATGCGAGTATGTGTAATGAGAGGAGAGGGGAGGAAACAAAATTATTTTTCCATTGTTGAATGGGATTTCGATTTCAATGAGTGAGAGGAGAGGGGAGGGCACGAATTTAGTTCACAGTTGAATGGGCATTTGGCTAGTAAGAGGAGAGAACCCAATTATTTTTAAGAGGGACCATAAATCATTAAAGAGCACAATAATATTTTTTTTTTTGGTTAAATGGCACAAAAATCATCAAAGGAAAGGGCTATGCCTATGCCCAGGAATGTGATTTTTGCTTCTATGACACATATGTTACCAAGGTGTTGAAGTATATTATGGGCATGTAAGGATTTGTCTTTTATTTATCCATTTCATCAATTCCCTTTATCGATTTCATTGTTGTCGTAACAAAGAGAAGATAGCATGAAAATTACTCCATTGTTGTCCTAACAAAGAGAAGACGGCATGAAAATTACTCAAGTGATTTTGATGATTTAAGAAAGAGAAATGAATCCTTTTTTAAAGACATGTGTAGTGGTATCATGGTCTAGGTTGATTTCTGATTCTTAAACCTTCATATCTCCTTTTACAATAATTTGTTAAGAATATATATTAAAAATATTTATTTATGCACAACAAGTGTTTGACAAAATGCTAGATAGAAACTAGATTTCATAAGTGTTAATAAACTAGCATAGTTCCATTTTAACCCCTAATCTATTAAAACTCTAGCGAAAGTCAATCTCTAAGAATTCCATGATTATATATTGTTAGCACAAGACTCACGGTAATAATATTGTAATCCTTATACAGCCAAAACAAAAAAGATGATGGCTATTATGTAGAAAGATTGATTGCTTCGAATTTTTCCATTTAATGCACTATTACTTATCCATCAATAAGAAGATGATGGTGTATTTTTTTTATTTTTCACCCTTTATCCATTAATTTAATCCTTGATTACTAGTTTATATCAAGCAAACAAATTTACCTATGTCTAATACCATTAGATCGATAGTATGTAACGTCCCATTTTGACTTAGAACACTAAACTACATCACGACTTATTTTTTACTTGTTTTTTTATTATCGATGGAACTCTATAAGAATGATAGAACTTTATTATATGGACATGCATACTTACCTATATGTGAGAATTATGTATAAGATATTGTTTATGTTATTAATAACTATTGTTGTGTGATTTTATTCCAACATGCAATATTTAAATGAAATATTGTGGTACATGGATATTAGTTTAGATTATATGTTGTAACAAATCAATAGGTACTATTGAAATGATAAATAAAATAGTTGGTTTACATTGTTCATTGGTAAGTAACATGGAAATCACATATACATAGTTATATGGTTATGCATGATATTGTGTTGTAAACTAATCTACGGGTTGGATGGGATAAGTGATAGCCATATAAGTGTGACAATAAAGTGGCATAGATGTCGTGGACGTGGAAAGATAAATTGTATGCTAGGAAGCATTATTTTTTTATTTAATGATTAGTTCAATACATTTCTATGATATCAAGGCAAGTGCAAGTGCAAGCTTTATAGGAAACCGTTGATGCGTTTTCACGCATCAAATAGAGACCAATTTTTTTTGGTGTCAAACTTGAAAAGTATTAAATAATATTCAACCATTGATCATGAAGACCCAATGAATCAACTTCAGTTATCCAATTCTTCATAACAAAAGATTAATAAACACGATTCCTTTTTGAAACAAAATAAAAACAAAACAAAAGATATTAAATGAAGTAAAATCATTATCTATATCTTCTCACTAAAGAGCCCTATGTCTCAAATTTGTTTATTACTTTACAGAATCCAAAAAAGAACTCATATGCCTAAGATATGCCATTTTTCTCCCACATAATGTTGTCCCATTCTTAGCCATTTCCCACTTTCCTTATTCTCCATTCTCCACACTTTATACTTAGCCATTTTTCCTTCTTTCCACTCTACTCTCCTTCCTCACTACTCTTCATACATAGATATTTTTCCAATCCTCCACACCAATTCCATACTTATCCTATTTCCTTTTTCATAACTCCCACCACTTAGTCATTTCCATAATTCATTTCCACGATCATTTTCATAATTTATTTCATTTTCCATGTCGAATTACTCCTTTTCATTATCATTTTCATTTTCATTTTCCATTTTCCATTTTTCATTTTCCATTTTCCATTTTCCATTTCCTTTTTCCATTTTCCAATTTTTATATTTTCACAATTTCTACGTTCATTTTCATTTTCCCATAATTCATTTGCATTTTTCAATTCATTTTCAAAATTCATTTACATTTTCCCTTTTCCCTTTTCCCTTTTTCCCTTTTCCTTTTTCCATATTTTATATTTCGTTTTCATTTCCTTTCTTTCACATAACCATACTACTTACCTCCCCCAAAGTTAGTCATTTTTCATGACTTACCACATTTCATTTTTTGAGAGATGTGCAAGTCTACCATGTTCGAGACCTGCATTTCCTCATGTACACAGACCCAAAATCATGTGACCCTCCATTTTCACCCTTATCTTCCGTGTTACCCAAATTTCACTTTTCATGACGTAGTTATTTTACTAGGTTTTCAACTCTACTTTTACTAAGTCCTATACTTCGTCTTTTTTCAAGTGATGCAAGAGTATTGTTGCAGGAGTCCAACATGCTCCAGAACCATAAATTCCTCATTTCTTTTGTTTCCCACCTGTAATCCCACCTTCACCACAATGCACTTTCCATTCCCCTTTTTTGCATCTCATACTTAGTAATTTTACTGAGTTCTACCTCCTCACCTAACTTCTTTACCTCCGCATTCCTATAACTCCGCAAACCTTTATTTAAATTTTTTAATATTATTTCCTATCATAAGTTTCTTCCTCATTTTCATGGACCTATCCTTGGGTCACATGTGGTAGTGACATGGACATATCCTTGGGTGACATGTGGAAGTGAGGTGGACCTATCGCTGGGTGAGACATGGCAGTGAGGTGAACCTACCCCCAGGTGACACATGGATGTGACATGTCAGGCATTCATAGGTTGACTGGGCAGTGACTGGGCGATTATTTGGCAGTGACTAGGTGACCAAAATATTATGAGGACATAAATTTTTCTAAGGAACGAGAGCTACACTAAGGCTTCCATAAGATCCTCTATTTCACACATGAATGATAAGGGAAGAATATTCAATATAAACACTAATTAAGCACCCCCTACAACACATGTGGGATTAAAAAAGGTGAAATCAAATCAAGGGACAAGATTTTCCCACACCAAATCGACAGTGGTTGAGTCTCCATCTTTCAGAGCTCATAATTCTTGATCCAAACGTCCATTTTGGAAAACCATACCTCGTTGAAAATCTAATTTTACAATGAAGACAATGGGACATGTTTAAATGGATGAATTTGGCCATAATATTTCTAGAAATTAAAATAACAGTCAATTCTCTTTTCCTAGCTTCCTGGGAAAACTATTTGGAACCTCAACTTCCTGAGGCTATAGGTTGAGATCAAGGCCTCCAAATTTCGCTCAAGATGTCTCATTATAAATATAGAATAATGAATAATATTTATAGAATTATTTCTATGGCTAAGAAGTCATTTATCATGTTCATAAAATTAAAATAAATTCAATGGTTTTCACGAAGTTAACTTCAAATTTTGGAAAATAAATGTTTATTAAATAAATTTTATAAAAATTTGAAGTGGGTCCCACTTGGAGGCATGAATTTAAATAAATTAATTCATTAGTGATTTTTTAATAAATAATTTATTTAGGGAATCTACTCTTACTTCCAAAAAGAATAAGCACGCGAGAAACTTCCAAAATAATAGAAAACCCTAATTGCTAGGGAAAAGCATTTCACACAAGAATTGGGAGCATATTTAAAAGGAGGAGACAACTTTAAAAAAAGGGTTAGGTCATTAGAATAGATTTTTTCAATGAAACTGGTCATTAGAATGGATGATTTTAGGGGCTAAATTTCACTCATGGGCTAATTTTCCATAGTTTTTCCTCAAAAAAGATTCGCTATTCTAAAAATGATTCGCCCAAATTTTATAGGATAAAATTATTTTACCTCAAAAATCGCCAAACTTTTATACAAACTATATAAAATCCTTAGAAATTTGAATATTTTTACAAAAATATCGCCAAACATTTATAGTTGGTATATGAAGGATTAGTAAGATTCACTAAGGTTTCTACATTTTAAAATAAATTTCCATCCTTAAAATCATCCCTATTTTTCATCCTTCAGTACACAACCAAATTTCTTATCTACAAATACAAATCTCCATTTTCTTACTTCTTATTATGCTACACAATTTCTCTCAAGGCTTTGTGTTTGTATGTCTAAGACTAAGCATAAGGCTGATTTTGAGTGTTTTTCTTTTATTCTTCCAGGCTTCTTTCTAAAATATCAATAGGGGTATTTTACAACCATGTATATGTCTGATAAGTTAAACCAATGTTGTCTAATAGATTCATCGAGGTCTATTTCTTGCATTTGGTAAACATTATTTCTGAGTATTAGTCAATTTATTTACTGAACCTATTTATAATGTGACATATCTTTTATTTGTTGAACTCCCCACATAACTATTTTGGGGAATAACTTTAATGATTTCTCAAACTTCAATATTTCTGAGTATGATGTTTTTGGAGTGTGCTTATCACTCTTTTTCTTGTGAGGAAATATGGTTGTATCTTCTTCTTGCATGTGTTTCAGAGGGATGCTATAATGAAGATGAGGATATATTTATTTTGATATTGAATCCATTCTTTATGTTTTTACTGTTAGGAATATGCTTGGTCCATTTCCAAGCAAATGTTGCACTCAAGGAGAAATCTCGTTATCAAAAACCATTTTATATAAAAACTAAAGAAATAAAGGATTTGGGGTTTTCTATTTAACATTCTCCCATTTGACAGTCTAGTCCAAGAATATCAACTACATATTTTAGAAAAATATATAGGATTATCACCTCTTTAAAAATGTTGCGGGATTTTATCCTCGTAAGGTTGAGTAAAAGACAGTAAAACAATGTTTAAGATCAATAAAAACACAATTGTGTAAAGTAGTGTTGATATGTTTTCTTGCCACCCAATCAGAGTCAGTATATACTTGGAATGTCATGTCAATACTGGAAGTATATCTTAGACCATGTCCAACTGTGCCTTTCAGGTATCTCAACACATGCTTCACAAAAATCTAGTGTGTCTATCTCCGTTGACTCATAAAATGGCTAAGTGTAATCACTGCATAATGAATATATTGTCTGGTGTTAACCAGATGAATCAATGATCCAATAAGTTTTTTGTGCAAAGTCAGATCAATTTCGTCAGAATCGAAAGAAGACACTTAGTTTCTTCATATTCGTCACCATTGGTGTAGCCACAGGCTTCAAGTTCAACATCCCAAACTTCTTGAATATCTCAATTGTGTACTTCCCCTAAATTAGGAAGATCTAATTAGTTCTCTGCCACACCTCTAGTGCCAAGATGTAGTGCAACATATCAAGTTCCTTCATCTCAAACTTAGAGGACAATGCATACTTTCATTCAACAATAAGGCTCTTTGTACCAGTGAGGAATAAATCATCAACATAGAGGGCCAAAATAAAGAACTCACCATTAATAGTCTTGTAGTACAGGCTAAGATAGAAAACACTTTTGTTGAAGCCTAAAATCATCAGGTGTCCATAAATCCTTTAATACCAAGATCAAGGTGGTTGCTTGAGTCCATACAAGGCCTTCTTCAACTTGCAAACATGAGACTCCTCCTCATGTATCATGAAACCATCTGGCTGCTCAATGTATACTTATTCCTCAATATCTCCATTGAAAAAGGTTGTCTTTACATCCATATGATGTACTCTCCAACCCATGGATGTTGCATGGGAAATAATCATACGGATAGAAGTGTATCGAGCAACAAGAGAAAATGTCTCCTCATAATCTATTCCCTCCACTTGAGAGAATTCTCTAGCAACAAATCTCATTATGTGCCTCTCAATTCTCCCGTCAATTGTCTGTTTGATGTTGTAGATCCATTTGGAATTCATAAATGACTTCCCCTCATGTATTGGAACAATATACCACACATCATTCTTCATGATGGATTGATACTCCTCCATCATGACATCTCTCCATATTGGATGAATATTTTCCTCATCATAACATGAAGGCTCAAAATGAATGATGTGGCTCATAGCTGCAACATATCATGAATATATTTGAGGTCTTTTGCTCACTCGAAAGGTACCATGAGGAGATGAATATCCTTTTTCCTCCTGTAGAGTCTGACAAGACTATGTAGGTCTCTTCCAACCTATTGCAATGTCTCTGGGAACATCAACTGGAGCTATAGGATCAACATGATCAATTGGATCAATCAGATGAATTTCCATATGAGATCCTCTAGATTTCTTAAAGGATACCTCCTCGTAAAAGGTAAATTCTCTGCTCACCTCAATCTGTCTCTAACTAGGGATGTAGATATGGTATGCCTTCGAAGACTCATTGCACCCCACAAATGTACCTTTTTTTCCTGAAAGGTCTAGCTTGATCCTTTTTTCCTTGGGTACATGAATGTATACTAGACACCCAAATATCCTAAAGTGTCCAACCTCTGGCTTCACTCTGGTGAAGGCATCCTCATGTATCATGTTCCTCAAATTATTATGAGGACTTATGGATTGAACATAAACTATGCCTTTTCTAATCTAGATGCATGTCAGTGGCCTCCCACCTATTCCAACTGGTTCATTTTGGCAGTTTTCCAGTTTGGTAGTTTTTTTCCTAGTTTTCAGGTCATTGACTTGCAAGGTCGTTTTGAGGCCCTAAACAACATTTTTAGGGCTCACCATAGTCGAAAACAGAGATCGTATGCAAAAGTTACGACCCCGAGAAGTTGATGTACTAACTTACCCAAGCGGGGCCCACATGAATTTTTGTGCTTTATCTCCTAGGGTTAGGTTTTTGGATGTCTAGGGTTTTTGACATTCTTGTTTATTGTAAAAAGGCCTTCAGAGTCTCATTGTAATCATCTTCTTGCGAATGAGCACAACTGTCACATCTCTTCTCAGAGATAATCTTCCACCATTCCAGCAAGCTTGTTCTCCGCTACATTTTACAGTTTCATCTTATTTTCTTATTGAATAGAAAACTAGTTTTATTGTATATCTGTTATTTTGTGTTAAGCATATTTTGATAATCTGTATTCATTTCATTCTGCTCATAAAATATCGATCTGTGGTAGCAGAGTGGTATGCTCCTTGTCGTCTTAATGCATGTCCCCAATGAGGCCAGGGTACAAAGAATTGGGTCTCGAGCTTATTTCTCTTGAGGACAAAATCTCTCTCACACCCAAACGACCTCTCATGGCAGTAGAAAAGAAAGATGACAGGACAAGAGATCCTTTCAAAATGTTTCTTGAGGAAGCCCTCATGCAACAGAGGAATCATATAATGGATAGTTTCATGCAAATCCTTCGGTGGATACCAACAAGTGACACACATACCTCGAGTGGAGGCGTCGCCTCGTTCAAGGTAAAAATCAACTTCTATATTCCTATATTTGAAGGTCAGATAGACGTAGATGATGTAGAAAAGTGGTTGAATCTACTAGAAGGGTTTTTTTTTCTGTCCATAACTTTTGAAATAGAGAAAAAATTACTTTTGCGCTCCTTAAAGCCATTTCCCATGTCAAATATTGGTGGGAAACTTTGTTTGAGAAAAAGGAAATAATGGAACCCTCATTATTTACAGTCACGCCCACCTGGGAATCCTTCAGGGATGTTATTAATGAACAATACTACCCTGTCAGAAGTTATGACAATTTGTATACGAAATGGACCACACTATGGCAAGAAAGAGACCAAGCAGTTCTAGATTTCACACATATCTTCCAGACACTGTGCACCAAGATGGGTATCAAATATTCAGAGCAACATCTGGTGCTCAAGTATTATGGTGCTCTACATAGATACATCCAGACTGAATGGAATTTATGGACATCTCGTCCTTGGGCATATCTTATCGATATGTCGTCAAAATTGAGCAAAATCTCAAACAAAAGACGTGACAATTTGGGCCTGGAAACCCCTCGCAGAAAAACTAGGAAAGGATGGCCCCATCCTATAGAAAAAAGGACAAAGAAAACATGGACAATATCAAGACAACTAGTCCAAGCCACAAGCATAGAAGGACACCAGAAAGACAAATAAGGATACCAGGAAGTGGGGTGACTTCCATAAGATCCCTTGGCATAACATTGTTGAATTCTGCTCAAAGAAGTTGCTGGTGACCGAAGTGAAAGCCTATGAATCAGAGGCAGGTTCTGACTCTGAGTCAGAAGCGGAAAGGGGAATATGGATCATTGGCGCGGAACCTAGTGCCACCATTGTTACCACCAAGCTCCATCCTAGTGAACGAGAGGAGCCAGAAGAAGGTGAGCACCTTTTCCATTCGCAGATGTGGGTAAAAGGAACCCTGTTGCACTTCATCGTTGATAGTGGTAGCCAGAAGAACCTCATCTCAGTAGAGGTCGTCAAGTGGCTAGTCCTACCGACAATGTCACACCCGCATCTATACACCATTGGATGGCTCCGCCAAGGAAGTGATATCCACGCCATCCAATAGTGTTGACTATCGTATGGAATCAAGCCCTTCAAAGACGAAGTATTGTGTGATGTTTCTCCTCTCAAAGTTTGTAATGTTCTTTTGGGCCAACATTATTTATGGAAACTTTATGTTGTCTACGAGTCTAGGCCTCGTAGTGTTATTATTACTTTGAACAGGAAATTGTATAGGATTCCCGAGGCAGTCCCTCCTAGTGCTATGTCCTTGATCTCTGCCAAGCAATGCAGGAAGGTCATATCTCATACCAGGAAATTTTTCTTCTTTGTGATTATCTCTTAGACTAAGAAAAAGATCATAGCCACATCTAGGGCCTCTGCAACCAATCTCTCCACACAACAGAAGCAAGTGGATAAGGTTGTGGAAGAATACTCAAATATCTTCTCTTCTCCTATCAGGATACCTCTGCACTTCTAGGTCAAGCATCCCATCGATCTGACCCAGACACACCGCTACCCAATGGGATGATATATCACCGCTCTCTGTTAGAAAATGAGGAGATCAAGAGGCAGATCCAAGAACTGCTCCACTAGGGGCACATTCATCCCACCTCATCGCCTTATGGGAGCCCAATTGTACTGGTGCAAAAGAAATATGGGACCCAACGACTCTGCATTGATTATAGAGCCTTGAATAAAATCACAGTTTGGAACCGTACCCAATTCCTTGAATCGTCGATCTCCTTGATCAGCTCACGGGGGCCAAATACTTCAGTAAGATTGATCTGAAGTTTGGATACCACCAGGTCCCAATAGAACATACAGATGTATGGAAAACCACCTTCAATTCAAAAGAAGGTCTTTTTGAATGGTTGGTCATGCCCTTTTGTTTGACAAATGCTCCAACAACTTTTATGAGGATGATGGATGATATTTTGTGACCTTTCACCAATACTTTTGTAGTGGTGTATCTGGATGGCATCCTCATCTACAAAAATACTTGGGCGGAACACTTGCAACATATTCAATAGGTTCTGCACACCTTGCAACAACACAAACTATACGTAAACTTGGAAAAATGATCCTTTAGCATGGACAGGGTCCATTACTTAGGATACATCATTTATCAACATTGTGTGCATGTGGATCTAGACAAGATCTAGGTCATCCATGGATGGCCATCCCCAAACACACTCACCGAGCTTAAGAGATTCTGGGGCCTCGCCAATATCTATCACAGGTTTGTGCTGGTATTCTCTCATATCGCATGGGCCCTTAGCCAAGTAACCAGGGGTGGCAGTAATGAAACATTTGTGTGGGGCCTATCCCAACAACAAGACTTCAATGACTTGAAGGAGAGTTTTTTCTCATCCCAAATAATTTCATTACTGGACCTGTAGCATCCCTTTGAAATTGAGAAAGATGCTTCAAACTATGTTGTGGGCATCGTTCTCACTCAACATGCTCACCCTATGGTGTATCATAGTGAGACACTATCAGATCTTGTTCATATGTACCCTACTTACAACAAGGAAATGTACTCCATTGTGCAAGCCTGCCGCCAATGGAGACATTACATTCTGGGGAAGGATACAGTCATCCACACTGATCACAAGACACTATAGTTCATGCAGACCCAAGGAAAATTGTAGAATAAATGCCATCAGAAGTGGTCCACATACTTACAACAACAACATCGAGTAGAAAATAGGAAGTACCAACTGATTTTTTGATTGCCTCAGCCAACCTCCAGTTGTGGAACTCACCACGGTGCTATAATCTTGCATCCATGAGACCTATGGATGGCCCCACCTATATGAGACATACCTTGAATTCTCCACCACCTCCTAAATGTTGGGAGAAAACTCAGTGGTCGCTATTTTCCATCTTTAGGATGGGTTGTTGTTCCGTCTAAGCCATCTCTGTGTTCCATCAAGAAAGCACGTGAATTTTATTTAAGAATCTCACTACAGTTAGGTGGCATGACACTTTGGTGTCAAAAAGATAGTGGAAGTGCTCCAAAAACATTTCTACTAGCCGAAACTTCGACAGGATGTCGGAAAGTATGTCAGGTCCTGCACTGCCTGTGTTATTGCCAAACTGACCATTAAGAAACAAAGCATGTACACCCCTCTTCCTACTACTGACAAGCCATGGGAATCCATCTCAATGGACTACATTTCAGGCCTCCTATTCACCAAGAGGGGCAATGACTGTGCTTTTGTGGTTGTCGATCGCTTTTCCAAGATGGTGATTCTAGTCACCTTCAAGAAGAACATTGCTGCAGAGGCCACTACCAATATCTTCTTTGAATGCATCTGGGTACACTTTGGGATCCCAAAAAACATTGTATTATATCGGGACAGTAGGTTCCTCAACACATTCTGGTCGAGCCTATGGTCACTGTTGGATACCAATCTCACCAAATCCACTGCCTTTCACCCCCAGATAGATGGCCAAACTAAGGTAGTCAATTAGATGATTGTACATATCCTGTGCATGTACAATTCCAAGAACCCCTGCACATGGGATGAGAGTATTCCCTATGTCTATAATAGCTAGAACCGAACCCTGCATAGCTTAACTGGCCACAATCCCTTTCAGGTGGGGTTGGGATTCCAACCAGTGGGCCCCATGGATGTTGAACTAACCCTGGTGAACACATTGGCTGACTCGTCTCTTGCTCCACCAGAAGTTGAAAAAACCACCCAATTCATTGAGAGGATCCATCACACCTACCAAAATGTTCAGGATATTTTATAGAATTCCAATTCCAAGTATAAGGAGCACCATGATCAACACCAGGTGCCACATAAGTTTTAGGTGGGCGACAAAGTTTGGTTGCACTTGCAAAGAGAACGCCTCATAGGGCCCCATCGAAAGATTTCCCCACTCTGGTATGGGACATACACCATCACCAAGGCTTTGGGTGAAAATGATTTTGCGCTCTACATTCCCCCTTTCCTTGGCCTGCACCCAGTCTTAAACATGGCTCTCCTTCGGCCATATTTTCCACCATTATTAGACACCACAGAGATAACAAAGCAGTTGACACCAACATATCTCAAGCCAGACTACATGCAATAGTAATCCAATGATCATATTGTCGACAAGAAGATCAAGGGCACTTGATAAAAAAAGGATCCAACTTTATCGAGTTGTCAAAGTAGGGTAACTCCTAAACCAAGGAAAGTGGCTCACCCATGGCCAAATTCAACAAAAATTTCCTCATCTAATAGGGGAACTCAATGCAATGGAGACCATTGATTCCTAAGGGTGGAGGATTTATCTAGATGTATTTTTGTGTCCTCCCACCTATTACAACTAGTTCATTTTGGCAGTTTTCTAGTTTGACAGTTTTTTTCCTAGTTTTTAGGTCCTTGACTTGCGGGGTTGTTTTGAGGCCCTAAACAACGTTTCTAGGGCTCGCCACAATAAAAAATTCCCTTTGATATATCACACAAAAAAGTATATACCTCAGTTAGACCTTTCCAACAGGCTATCGTGCACCTAAAACGAAGATCGTATGCAAAAGTTACGACCCTGGGAAGTTGATGTACTAACTTACCCAAACGGGGCCCACATGTATTTTGGTGCTTCATATCCTAGGGTTACGTTTTTGGATGTATAGGGTTTTTGACATTCCTATTTATTTTAAAAAGGCCTTAAGAGCCTCATTGTAATCATCTTCTTGAGAATGAGCACATTCGTCACATCTCTTCTTAGAGATAAGCCACCACCATTCCAGCAAGCTTGTTTTCCGCTACATTTTACAGTTTCAACTTATTTCCTTATTGAATAGAAAATTGTTTTACTATATCTCTGTTATTCTATGTTAAGCATATTTTAATAATATGTATTCAGTTCGTTCTGCTCATAAAGTCCGGATCATTTTCCCACATAAACATAGGTAAATTTTGATCATGCTAAGTCATCTTGGACTATACTTTATATATCGATGTTCCCTCATGAAACCAATGTCTAAGGAAGTTGGAAAACATCAACACTACCTTTGGAGTTGGAAGTGACTCCTCCTCTGTCTCTACTCCCTCTAACACTGCAGGTAGCTCTTCCTCCTTCTCTAGAGGTAACTCAATCTCTTCTCCCTCTAGATGTAGTACCACCTCCCTCTTTGGGAGTGCCTCTATATACACTGGAATTGTTGCCATGCCTGCTTCCTCAACATATCATGGCTCGACTAATGTACTGAGACTGCTACACTTGCTCCCTTTGAGTCTCATAATATGTTTTCCTCCTCTATTGGATATACCATAGTTGTGCTACAATCAGTCTTCACTCACTGTATCCATGATCATTGGAACTATCTCTGCTATCTGACATGGTCCCATCCTAAGAGCTACATTTCTCCTAGAGACTTCCTGTCTCTGAGCATCATGTATGGCAATGTCTCTCCTTGATATCATGCTGAAAGGCATTTCCCTCCATGTATGCCTCCTACAACCATCATTATGGATCCTTGTCAGAGCTATTACTTGTGGCCTTCCTGGAATAAGAAACAAGAACAACAAAAATCATCTCCTAGTGGAGATCAATTTATCTTGTGCAAAACTATATACAGTGACCCTCCAAATAATATGTCTTCTACTATGACCAACACACATTTAACATATACTCGTTGTCATACGACTACCAACACACATCCATCATATACTCGATGTAATACAACAAACAACATGCATCCATCATATACTCGATGCCATACGACTAACCATGTTAATTTTCTAGTGTTACATTAAACAAGAACAATTTTCTGCAAGTGGTAACTACTTCCAATGATATACGATATTACTTTAGTAAACACTAGAACATCACTAAGTAACTTGGAAAATTTCAAGCTCTCAATCTCTTCCTTAAATCACATATCCGATGTGTGAGAGAAAACATTTGTGTGTCTATTGTTGTGTCTTTCAAGTGTCTTTTTTATAGTAATATTAGATTGATCCAAAAAAGGCACGTCTCTTTGAAAATTAAATTTAAAAATAAATTAAATTTTCTTTCTTATAAATAGTTGGAGAATACCTCACGTAACTACCCAAAGATTAATTTGGTTATAATCCATCCACATAGTATTTGACTTTGTTAAATTGTTCCTCCATAATCCATGTGATTCTTTGCATAAATATAGGTATAAGTAAATATGAAATACATTTGATCCAGATGGATCTCGATGACCATCTACCTTTTCCACCGAATCACTATTTTGAGCCCGTGGTTTTGATAAACCATGATATTCACCATTTTGATGGGGAATGGAATGTAATGTCATATTCATTTGTTAATTACATACATCATGTAATTATTTCCTACTGGTCTTGTGTACATGCCTAAAACATAGCGTTAATGCACTGTATCCCATTAGAACTCTGCAGCTAAGCACGCTAAGGCTAGAGTAGTACTGGAATGGGTGATCGCCTAGGAAGTCCTTGTGTTTTACATGCCTATGGAAGTTTACAAACTTAGTCCAATTTATCCCACATGCATCATGGGAATTATTCTCCTCTCACTCTCTCATATATAATTGAGGTGAAGGAGGGCCTTTTAGCATGCAATGGAGTGTGATCTAAAGCTTGTTGCGAATGAAGCATAGCCAACATCTCTTTTCTTTCAGAGCTAGGATACCCCATTCTACCAGTTTGTGTTCTATAGTGTTTTTCTATCTTATTGAGTAATAGAAGTTGGGTTTCACTGTATTTTTGTGTTCTCTTCTATATTTTTGTGTATTTCATTTTTATATATTGGTTATAATTTTGTCTTCACATCGTTCTCAAAATAATCCGGATCAATGGTTTCATAGAAGGCTTCTCCTTGTCGTTTATCAGAGTACATCCCCGACGAGTGTTATCAGGCTAATTGTTAAGTGTGGACACAAATCAATCTCCCTAGATTCACTACGAAACTAGAACAAAATAAGACAATACACTACTCTTTCATTAGATTTCAATTATCAAATGATAAATGGATCTAGAACATACCTTTTAAATATTGAAGATCTGACTTCGCCAATGCAATCCAAGCTTCGTCATGAGGTTTATGAGAAATATATGCAAATATGAACAAGCCAACAAAGACAAGAATAACAGAGTCTATTTGGTATGAACCTATGTACATGATCAAGGAATCATACAACATGGACACATAATACTCATATAGGAAATAAAATTATATCTGTATTAAAGAATGTGGAAGAAAGATACAACCAGATGCCTTGATGTTGTCAGGTTCCTTCCAACAGTTCCTTTCTTCCCACAGACTTCTTGCTCCAATGGATTCTGAGATTGTGTATCTGATAGCTACTCACAATCTATCTTGACAAAGCAAATCTCAAAGCCACTATAACCAAGCTAACAATCTCAAGACAAAACAACTAACTTCCAAGCCAAGCTCAAGCTAACTTTCTCCATGAGAGCTCCTCTCCTTTTATAAGCTGAAGAGGATAAGGTGAGGAGGTTAGGATGATCCCACTAATTCATGAAAGTGAGTAAGATCCAAACCATTCAGAGGCCACCTCACTATAGAAGCTTCTCCTTCTAGAAGCATCGAGAAAATGCTCATTTTTCCCACATACGAAGGTAGCCACACCCTAGCTGTAATGCAACCTATGAAAACTACGCAACCTAGCTATAGTGAAAATTGTGGAAATCAGGCATTTCCACACCCTTTGTATATAGAAACCTGCAGAAATCCTCCTTAATAGGGTTTTTACAAAGGAAAATACAACTTCTTCTCCGAGGGAAAGTTCTTCTCCCTTCTTTCTTCAGGAATTTCGGCCACTGACCCCTCTGAAGGGAAACGTTAGGTTTACATCATTAACGGTCATAAGGGTGATGAAAATAATGTGTAACAGAGAGGTCCCCAAAGTATGAAGTTAGAAGAGAGTGATAGCTAAAATACTTTGTCGAGTGTGTGTAGGGAACAAGGAACAGTCGGTCAGAAACCTGCCAACAAATAAGGAAATACATTACAATAATACATCATCACTGAGGTAGGCATTCCCATACTCAGAATACAAATTAATCAAATCATAAATGTTGACATGAAAAGATCCATGTCAAGTAAGAAAGGTCATGGCCACCAAACATACACTATGGATCCATTCCAACATGACTCAAATATGAACATAGCCACCAAAAATACATTGTGGATCTATGTGTTAAAGACTCAAATTTGAACATAGCCACGAGACATACAATGTGGATCTATGTAACGGTACACTGAATATACTCCAACATAACATGAATCTATCAGAAAAGATCTAGGGTCTTCATCTCCACCACTCTATAGTACAAATCTAACCATGCAAATACATGTGCTAAAGTTGAACATGGTAGAAACCACTTGATTACTGGTCATTAGTGTATACCATTAACAAGTACGAGGTAAATCACCATTAATGTCAATGAATCCCAAGGTACATTAGGACAATCCAACGAATGTGAATTAATGAGCTGAAGTTGAACACTCGGCGGAATCTCCTGAACACAGGCCAATAATGAAAACCCATTGTCAAAAGTGAGGAAACCTTCCATTGAGGCATACAAGTTCCAAGGTACCAATTGATTTCTAATTCTAATTCCTATATAATGAGTTAAAGTCGATAGGAAAAGACTCGTCACAGGAGGTCCTTAATGTATCCCACATCAATGACATGAAAGAGGTAACAATATTTGAAGTAGATCAGAGTAACAAGTGATTCATGACTGACTCAAGGATGGCCAACAAAATAGAAGGCTTAAGGAATGTGGAAATGGCTGACGCAATAGAAGGCTTTCCGGGTTGAACATCTCTTTGAACATATTGATGACATGACAACTGTCTTGGAAACAATGACTCAACAACAGGGATCACAGGCCAATTTGTAATCTTATAAAGGAGTACGATCAAGAGACAAGTGAATTTTCCAACCTATACACAAGGCGAGTGAAAGGGTGTCATGTTCAAAAGTCACTCTTCCATAGAATATAGGCTTAGATACATTTCTTTCCAAATTCACCCCCCGCCATTTCTGGTGAGTACCTCTTTAGTTTTACACAAGCTTGAGGATGATAACATATGCTTGAAATGTAATGAATCCAAAGAGAGAAAACTCAGGGGTTTTTCATATTTAGAGAGTCTAAAAAACACTTAAATAGAACTCTCTCAGTTCCTTTTTCATAAATTAGTTTGATGAGACTGAAAAAGTGATAACCTACCGCCCATCAAACATTTTCTTCAAACAATTTTACGAGCATAAAAAGAAAAATATCACTTGACAATCTTTTCATATTGAAAGAGTCTAAAAAAGAGCTTAAAGGGAACTCCATGGGGTACCTTTTTTGTATAACCTTTATGAGTCCAAAAAAGTGATAAAATTTTAATCGGTTAGATTCTTAGGTATTTACGAGAATGAGAATGAACAAAGACTAAGTTCGGGATTGTTTTTATTTTTAAGCAATCTTAAAAAAAAAAAAAACTATGCTTGGGATATATTTTATTTTTACACAAGATTAAAATTTAAACAAAACTATGCTTGAACTTGGTTTCATTTTTACACAAGACTGAACCAGAGGAAACTATCATTGAGGTAGGTGGTTTCATTTGTACACAATCTTGAACTAGAGAAAACTATGCTTGCGAATTCCCAATGTATGGTTCGCGAATTCGCATGGTTGGTACTTAGCCCCTAGCTTAAAAAGATAGTGGCTCAACTTTAACAAGAAGTCTAGAGGCTGGAAGAAAATGCCCCCCAAGATTCGTCTCATCCAACATCATAGGCAGATAAAATGAAGCTTCAAATACTAGACTTGACTCAAACAAAGAGGGGGAAGTTGTTTCATTTTTTAATGAGCTTGACATAGGAGAAGAACTATGCTCATGAATCCAAGTTCAATCCCTAGACCTCTATTTCATTTTTTAACTAGCTTGACACAGAAACAAGAACTATGCTCATAACCTCGATTTCATTTTTTAACGAGGTTTCTACATAGAAAGAAAAAACTATACTCGTAACTGGTTTTATTTTTTAACGATCTTGAAATCAGAAAGCCATGCTCAAAGATGGTTTCATTTTTTAATGAGCTTGAAATCATAAAACCATTCTCAAATCTAGTTTCATTTTTTAATGAGATTGAAATCAGAAAACCATGCTCAAAGACTCTCTTCTTGATCATGGATTCCAAGAGGACAATTGTCTGGAAGGACACCATGTCAAGGAACAAACTGCGATCATGGCCTCCAAGATATCTTCACTTGATGGAAGAAACACACACTAGAATGAACACATGTCGAGGGTCGCAATAGGGATAAGGAGGTCAGGCTCCAATAAACCTACTGAAGAGATCACCATGTCAACTACCGGATCCAAGTCATAAGAGACTGAGCATATAGTGAGAGGCTCATCTACATCGACATTTGAAGGCATGGGAGACAATGCCACATAATTGACCTGTTGCATGGGAGATATTTTCTGCATATAAGAACCATGTAGGGAGGTCATTGAGGTCAAGTGAGGGCCAACGAATGAAAGTTGATTAATAGTCACAATTCTTCCATCGTGAGGGAAAGATATCACGCGAAAAAGAGTGGACACAATAGCTTTCATGGCATAGACATAATATCACTCAAGGAGTAAAGAAAAATCCAAGGGGTCTTGGACTACCATGACATCAATAAAGACAATTTTCCCTCCCAAAGTTACAGGAAAATGAGGAAGGGTCCCTAAAGGTTGACTGGTTCTGTTGTTAAAAGCTAACAGATTATGCGTAATTGACGCAAGCTCAGGAAAATCCAAAGCTTTCTAAGCAATAGAGGACAAAATACTAACGAATGCACCTTCATCTATGAGCGTCTGAGGAATGTCCCGACTGCAAAACTGTACTGTAATCTGGAAAGGAATGTAAGAGGGAAGACAAGGTCAAGTTAGCACACCCCAATTAAAAAGGATGGTCTCATTACTTGGAGGGGGTTCCATGGAAGAAGGATGAATGTCCCCCAGCAGGGTAGATTCTATATCAATGAGAAAAACATGAGTAGTATCGATTTTACTCTCGAGCGGGAGAGTAGGATCGACTGATGACGAGATTAGATCAACCACTTGAGTTTCATTCTCCAAGGGGAGAATGGGGTCGACGGGTGGAAACAAATTGACCTCTTAGGTTTCACTCTCTAACAGGAAAGTGGGATCGATCGAAGATGGGATCGGATCGACCACTTTGTCAACTCGTTCAACTAAGGACGTGACCAGATTGACCACATGATCAACCGGACTAACCGATGAAGGGGATGGGTTGATCATTCCATCAACTACTCATGGGTCGAGAGTAATCTTGCGATAAGCAACTGAAAGTTGAGGTTGTGAAACAATCACGTCTTCCATGAATTTCAAGGCTTCGTCCATACGAGGTAAAAGGTGAGTTAGATGACTCCCTCTGCATAACATACATGGGAACTTGACTCTAATTTTTTTCTTCCCAATGGTATCTTGACTAGTTGATGGGAGGTCATAAGCATGTTGTTCAGAGGCTGACGACATGGGTTGGAGAGGCTGTGTATACCAAGATTCTATAACCTTGGATAAACCAGGGCAATCTTTAAGAATATGGCTACCCTTACAAAGCCTGCAAGGGTACTTGGTCTTACAGGTTGTTTGGGTGAACTTGGCACCATCAACACTCCCAACATGACTAACAATAACTGGTTTCTTTCCAACATGTCTGACAGTGGTTGGAAGTTCAGATCCTTTCTTATTTTTCTTCTTCTTAATATTTCGTTTCTTCTTCTTATTATCCACCGAGTTACTAGCTTTATAGCTTTCACTCGGCGAAGAAGATGAAATGGAAGAAGACCTTGCAAGTGAAGAAGGTGAAGAGGATCTTACTGGTGAAGAAGGCGAAGGATCAACATGAGGTTGATATGCTTGGGGGTAAGTGCTTACAAATGAAGCACTGACTGCATTCGGGACTACCTGAGTGGAAAACAACCATACCGGTAATGCAATTGTGACACCTGGAAAGCTCAAAGTAGCGATGTGAGGATAACCAATGTTTACATAAGAGGGGAAAACAAAAGGTTCTCCTAGAGCAGAGGTTCCTTCATTGGTCATTCCGAGAACTGACGCCATTAAAAAAAAATCCAATCTAGAGTCCGCTAGGGTAAACAAACAACACACGCTAAAAATCTAGTAAGCAAACAATACAACAAAACTTTCTCACAATGAGCAGAGTAGTTGGTGATGAAATCCAACTTCGCGGGAACAAAGTAAGAAGGGGATAATATAGAGAGGTGGAAAAGTTATGTTGATGACCTTCTTAATGGACTTACACCCTGGTGCAAGCTCCCAGACATAAACGTAGGTATACCCTCCAAGGAGTCGTAGTGATTTTGGCCAACATCGATTCCAAGTACTGTGAAGACTTGCCCCTCCAGAGTCACCTAATGTAAATACCCTAAAAATATAGGCCACTAAGGTTACCAATTACTACAATGATGCCTATGGAAACAATCGACAGTCTGATCCACGCACAAAGGCAGGGTATCTAGCCCAAAATCAACTTGAAAGGCTTCCACTCATAATTGTGGGTATACCTTCAAGCGACCCCCATAATACGCACAATATATATACCAAGACCAACAAAACGGGGTGAGTAATTATGTCAGTCTCAATGCGACCTCGTGATTGACCCTTGTGCTAGAAGGGCTTCCTAGGACAAAATGTAGCAAGTGGATTTAACCACTCCCTAACGCAAGATTCTATGTTTGTTTGCATCTTTGGAAATTTATCTTTCACACCTATTCCAAAGCCCTACAACTAATATAATGTAGGTTTTCTACCAGAAAATATAAAAATGTCTAATCAATTTTTATAAGCGCTTTATTTTTAAGGTTGTTTTTACTCAAGAGGAAAATGGCGTTTACTAAATGATGTTTTGACCGACTCTAAACAATGCAAATAAATGAGAATGCAAATATTTCACTTCGATGAAATCTATATTACGAGAAGGAGAAAACGTTTATCATTCCCAGATGCACAATGTCCCAAAATTTTAATTAAACTCATCAATATCAATATTCTCAAGAAATGAGCAAAAGAGACTGTACACCAATACATGATTCATGCCCCCCGGGGCCATGAGAGGGAAATATTTTAAGAATTCAAGATAAAAAATGCCAAAAACCATGCAATTTCACTACAAATGCAAATATGCCCCCAATCTAATATAAAGCAAGAAATTAAAATTTCTGTTTCAAAGATAGCTAAAATCAATTGCAAATTGATATGAAACAAAGAAACCCAAACAATTTTATCTTTTAACATGAACTATTCAATAAAAGAAAAATAAGTTCTTTCACTAAACAATTCTAAAGAAAAAAACAATGCTTTGTAACTGACAGACACTCAAAGCAAGAGATCAAATCTTTCAAAATAAAACAAATCAAAAATGAGGAAAATATGGCTGAAAGAAGATTCAAATTTTTTCAGGCGGACTATAATCAGACCCAACAAATCACCCCAGAACCATATCATAGATTTGGGAAAGGAAAACCACTAAAAAATATTTTTTTCCACAATCGCCGCAGGCTGGAAAACTAGCACAGTGCGGAAGTCCTTGATCATCGCCGACCAGATATGGGTAGGGTGTGGAGATTTCTCACTCGTCTAAACAAGTATGGTGGAGATTTCTCACTGGCCTAAACGTTGTGGTGTATAAATCCTATCTTCACAAGATCATCCCTCAAAGGTGGTGCGTAAATCAAAACAAAAATGGAAAAATAAAATTAAGAAGGTTTTTCCAGTGTGGTTTAATCAGTCAGTGAGTCAAGTTGGATCTCCCAGTTACTCAGAAAACAAAATCTAGGAAATCAAAGAAAGAAAGCAAGAAAAACTAGGAAAACAATATCTTCCCCAGTGGAGTCACCAAATTTGTTATCGAGCTAATTGTTAAGTGCAGACACAAATCAATCCCCCTAGGTTCACTACGAAACTAGAACAAAACAAAACAATACACTACTCTTTCCTTAGATTTCAATTATCAAATGAGAAATGGATCTAGAACATACCTTTTAAATATTGTAGATCCGACTTCACCAACGCAATCCAAGCTTCGTCACGAGGTTTATGAAAAATATCTGCAAATAAGCACAAGCCAACGAAGACAAGAATAACATAGTCTATTTGATATGAAACTATGTACGTGATCAAGGAATCATACAATATGGACATATAATATTCATATAGGAAAGAAAAGTCTTTTTGTATTAAAGAATCTGGAAGAAAGATACAACTAGATGCCTTGAGGTTGTCAGGTTCCTTCCAACAGTTCCTTGCTTCCCACACACTTCTTGCTCCAATGGATTTTGACACTGTGTATCTGATAGCTACTCACAATCTATCTTGACAAATCAAACCTCAAATCCACTCTAACCAAGCTAACAATCTCAAGCCAAAACAACTAACGTCCAAGCCAAGCTCAATCTAACATTCTCCATGAGAGCTCCTCTCCTTTTATAAGCTGAAGAGGATAAGGTGAGGAGGTTAGGATGATCCCACTATATCATGAAAGCGAGTAAGATCCAAACCATTTGGAGGCCACCTCACCATAGAAGCTTCTCCTTCTAGAAGCATCAAGAAAATGCTCATTTTTCCCACGTATGAAGGCCATCGCACCCTAGCTGTAATGCAACCTATGGAAACTACGAAACCTAGCTATAGTGAAACCTGTGGAAATCAGGCATTTTCTCACCCTGTGTATAGAGAAGCCTGTGGAAATCCTCCTTAATAGGGTTTTTACAAAGGAAAATACAACTTCCTCTCTCAGGAAATTTCTTCTCCCTTCTTTCTTCAAGAATTTAGGCCACTGACCCCTCTGAAGGAAATAAATAGGTTTACATCATTAACGATCATAAGGGTGATGAAAATAATGTGTAACAACGAGGTTAAGGTATAGAGAGTTGGGTCTTGAGCTAGTTTCACTTGAGGACAAATTCTCTCGCCAGCCTAAGCGACCTCCCATGGTGGAAGAAAAGAGAGATGACAAATCAGGAGATCCTTTCAAGATGTTTCTCAAGGAAGCTCTCATGCGACAGAGGAACGAGATGACAGACAACTTCCATCATATCCTTCGAAGACTACCTATGGTGGTGACTGAGGCATCTTCAACAAGAATCCATTTCGCAGGTGCGACACTGTGAAAGGTACAAGTCATTTTGATATCCCATTATTTGAAGGCCAGATAGATGCAGATGATATATAAAAATGGTTGAATCTTCTAGAAGGCTATTACTCTACCCAAAAAATTTCTGACAGCGAAAATATCACCTTAGCGCTCCTTAAATCCCTTCCCCATGTCAGAGCTTGGTGGGAAGGTTACTAGGAGAGGTACATTGGAGACAAATCTACACTATTAGGGACATAACCCACTTGGGTGGCCTTTTTAGATTCCCTAAAGGAGGAGTTATAGCTTGTCAGAAACTATGATGACCAATACATGAGATGGAAAACTATGCATCAGAAAAGAGACTAGATGGTGTCAGAGTACACCAACATCTTTCATACCTTGCGCTCAAATATAGCTATCAAAGACTCTGAGCGACACCTAGTTTTGAAGTACCACATTGATCTACACAGGTACATCCAAAAATAGATGGATTTCTTGGACATATCCTCAATAGGAGATTCTTATCGATATGTAGTCAAAATTGAGCATACATTCAAGAAGAAGAGTAAGTGGGAGAAGCACTGCAAAGGAAACTCTAACTCAAATAATGAAGGATAGAGAAAGGAAGGGCAACCTCAAGAGAACCAATCCCAGATGTAGGCAAGGAAGGGTAACATGAAGTCTAAGAAAGACACTAGAAAGTGGTGTGAGTTCCACAATATCCCTTGGCACAATACTGATGAATGTCTCTCAATACAGTCATTGGTGTCTGATATCAAAGATAGAGTCGAACCCCGACTTGGACTCTGATTTAGAAAATTATAAAAGGAGACAGATCATTGATGAAAAACCCATTGCTACTGCCACAACTGCAAAAATATAACCAGAAGAGGATCCTGAGGAGGGGGAGCGACTCTTCCATTCACAGATGTGGGTGAAGCGGACCCCACTGCACTTTATTGTTGATAATGGAATCCAAAATAAAATCATCTTATCATATGTTGTCAAGTAATTGTATTTTCCAACAAAACCACAACCCCAAGCATACAACATCGTGTGGCTTCACCAGGGTCAAGATCTTCTTGTCATCTAGTAGTGTCACCTGTCCAATGACATCAATCCCTTAAAGGATGAGGTATTGTGTGATTTTTTCACTCTGGAAGTATGCGATGTTTTATTAGGAAAACCATATATGTGGAGGTGTCATGTTGTTTATGAGTCTCGAACCCATAGCATCATTTTTACTTTCGGGGGTCAGCTATATAAGATACCAGAGGTAGTTTCGACTATTTTCACACCAAAACAATGCCACAAAGTAATCTATCATACTACAAAGTTTAGCCTCTTCACAATTTGATCAGAAGGTGAACATAAGGACATTTCAACCACTGCAGCCTCAACCCAAGACCTTTCTATCTAGCAGAAGCAGATCGACAAGATTGTAGATGATCTAAATTTTATGAGAAAAATGAAATGAATACATATTATTTAAATATGATTAACACAAAATAACAGAGATACAGTAAAAATGGTATTCTATTCAATAAGGAAATAAGTTGAAACTGTAAAATTCAGCGAAAAACAAGCTTGTTGGAATGGTGGCGGCTTATCTCTGAGAAGAGATGTGACGGTTGATCTCATTCGCAAGAACATGGTTAAAATGAGGCTCTGAAGGCCTTTTTACAATTGAGTTTTCTCCCAACATTTGGTAGGTGGTGGAGAAGTCAGGGTATGTCTCATAGAGGTGGGGCCATCCATAGGTCTCATGGTCACAAGAGTCTAGCACCATGGTGAGTGCCGCGACTGAAGTTCGGCTGAGGAAATCAAAAAATCGGTTGGTACTTCTTGTTTTAATATTGATGTTGAGGTGGAACTATTGTAAGTATGTGGACCACTTCTGATGGCGGTCATTCTACAATTTTCCTTGGGTTTGCATGAACTGTAGTGGCTTGTGCTTAGTGTGGATGATTGTCTCCTTCCCCAGAATGTAATGTCTCCACTGGAGGCAACCTTGTAAAATGGAGTACATTTATTTTTCATAAGTAGGGTAATTACGAACAACATCTGATAATGTATCACTATGATACAGCACAGGGTGTCCGTGTTGAGTGAGAATGATGCCCACAACATAGTTTGAAGCATCTGTCTTGATCTCAAATGTATGTTGCAGGTCTAGTAATGAAATTACTTGGGATGAGCACAAACGCTTCAAGTAATTGAAGGCTTGTTGTTAGGAAAGGTGCCACATAAATTTTTCCTTACCACCACCTCTGGTTACTTGGTTGAGGGCCCATGCGATATGGGAGAATCCCAGCTTGAACCTGTGATGGAAATTGGCGAGGCCCAAGAAGCTCTGTAGTTCAGTGAGTGTCGTTTGGGCTGGCCAGTCACAGATGACTTGGATCTTTTTTGGATTCATATGGACACCATGTAGATCAATGATGTAGCCTAATTAATGGACCCTGTCCATGTTGAAGGAGTATTTTTCCAAGTTTTCATATAGTTTGTGTTGTCACAGGGTGTGCAGAACCTACTGGATATGTTGCAAGTGTTACTCCCAAGTATTGTTGTAGATGACGATGCCATATGAACACACCACTACAAAAGTATTGGTGAAAGGTCACAGGATATCGTCCATCATCCTCATACAAGTTGTTGGATCATTTTTCAAACCAAAGGGCATGACCGACCATTCAAAAATACCTTCTTTTGACATGAAGGCAGTCTTCCATACATATGTATGTTCTATTGGGACTTTGTGGTAGCCAGAATTCAGATCAATCTTACTGAAGTATTTGCCCCCCGTGATCTGATCAAGGAGGTCGACAATTCAGGGAATCGAGTACCGGTTCCAGACTGTGATTTTATTTAGGGCTTGGTAATCAATGCAGAGTCGCCAGGTCCCATCTTTCTTCTGCACCAGCACGATTGGGCTCCCACAAGGTGATGAGATGGGATGGACATGTCCCTTGTGGAGTAGCTCTTGGATCTTCCTCTTGATCTACTTGTTTTCTAATAGAGAGCAGTGGTAGACTGGTCCATTGGGTAGTGGTGCGCCTGGGGTCAAATCTATGGGATGATTGACCTGGCAATATAGAGTTTCCCCGGTAGGAGAGGAGAAGATATCTAAGTATTCTTCCATGACCTTATCCACTTGCTTCTATTGTGTGGAGAGATTGGTCGTGGAGGCCCTGGATGTGGTTGTGATCTTTCGCTCACTCTGAGAGCGAATCATGAAGAAAACAAATTTCCCAGTCTGAGAGATGACCTTCCTGTATTTCTTGGAAGATATCAAGGAAATAACACTAGGAGGGACTTCCTCGGGTATCCTGTACAATTTTCTGTTCAAAGTAATAATAACACTACGAGGCCTAGAATCATATACAACATGACGTTTCCATAAATAAGGTTGCCCCAAAATAACATTACAAACTTCGAGAGGAGTAACATCACACAATGCCTCACCTTTGAAGGGATTGATTCTGTATGACAATCGAAACTGTTGGCTGACACAGAGATCGATTCCTTGGTGGAGCCATTCAATGGTGTAGGGTTGTGGCTGCGACATTGTCGGTAGGGCCAACCACTTGACGACCTCTACTGAGATAAGGTTCTTTTGGTTACTGCTATCAACGATGAAATGGTGCATTCTACCCACATCTATGAATGTATGAGGTGCTCTCCTTCTTCTGGCTTATTTGGTTCACTAGGCTGGAGCCTGGTGGTAGAAACAGTGGCACTCAGTTCCACATCAATGATTTGTCTTCCACTTTGTGGTTTTGACTCAGATTCAGAACCCACATCTGATTTAAAGGATTTAAATTCAGCCACGAACGACGACTTTGAGCGATAGTCAGCAGTGTTATGTCAAGGGCTCTTATGGAAGTCACACCACTTCTTGGTATCTTTATTTTTCTTTCAGGTGTCCTTCTTTTCTTGTTGCTTGGACTGGTTGTCCTGATACTGCCCATCTTTTCTATGTCCTTTGTTTTGTGGGTTGGGGTTTCCCTTTCTTGGATTTTGTTGTCAGGGGTTCCCAGGCCCAAATTGCAACGTCTTTTGTTTGAGCTTGTGCTCGATTTTGACGACATATCATTAGGCCACGCCCAAGGAAGAGATGTCCAAAAATTCCATTTTATCCTGGATGTATCTATATAGAGCACCATGAAACTTGAGCACCATATTTCACTCGGAATATTTGATACCCAGCTTCGTGCGCAAGGTATGGAAGATATTTGTGAACTCTAGCACTGCTTGGTCTCTTTCTTGCCCTAGTGTGGTCCATTTGGTATACAAGTCGTCATAACTTCCTCCAGGGTAGTATTGTTCCTTAATGGCATCCCTGAAGGATTCCCAGGTGGTCTTGAATGAAAATAATGAGAGTTCCTCTGTTTCCTTTTGCTCAAAGAAAGTTTCCCACCAATATTTGACATCGGGAACGATTTTAAGGAGAGAAAAAGTAATATTTTATCTATTCGAAAGTTATGGGAAGAAAAATACCCTTCTAGTAGATTCAACCACTTGTGTACAACATCTATGTCTATCTAAACTTCAAATATAGGAATATCGAAGTTGATTTGTACCTTGAAGGGGGTGGCACCTCCGCTCGAGGAAGATGTGTCATCATCTCATTCCTCTGTTGCGTGAGGGATTCCTCAAGCAACATTTTGAAAGGATATCCTATCCCATTATCTTTCTTTTCTACTACCATGAGAGGTCGGTTGGGTGTGCGAGAGATTGTTTCCTCAAGAGAAACAAGCTTGAGACCCAATTCTTTGTACCCTGACCTTCTTGGGGACATGAATTAAGACAACAAGGAGAAGACCTCTCTGATACCATTAATCCTTATTTTATGAGAAGAACGAAATGAATACATATTATTGAAATATGTTTAACACAAAATAAAAGAGATACAATAAAACTAGTTTTCTATTCAATAAGGAAATAAGCTGAAACTATAAAATGCAGCGAAAAACAAGCTTCCTGGAATGGTGGAATCTTATATCTAAGAAGAGATGTGACGATTGTGCTCATTCGCAAGAAGATGGTTACAATGAGGTTCTGAAGGCCTTTTTGTAACGAACCTCATCGTTACGACAACAACTCTGTAGCAGGTGAAAATTATTTTTTTCTTTTGTTTAAGGTGTGTGCGCGCGTGTAAAGAGGAAACAGACACACTCGACTCTAGTCTCCCCTTGAAAATCAACAAGACGCAACCATGATGTTCATCACAAGAAGACTGAAGGCACACGACGAGTAACTGTAACAATATACGACCATAGGCATAAGGTGCACACACAAACATTTAGCGACAAAGTAAAACTGACCACCCGCCCGTCCTACCCTGCAAGGTTAGGACCTCCAAGACACATAATCAA
>SNQJ01S0005840.1:13748-48342 GCA_010110895.2 Picea sitchensis | reverse complement strand
GAGCCACGGCGGGAGTGCTAGTAGGCTGTGGCAGGGCTGCTGTCCACACCTCTCCCTCAACCTTTCTGGAAATCGTGTGTGGCCCCTTTACTCCATATGTGAGCCTGGTCGGCAAACTATCGTCAGCCTGCATCATCAACCATCATGTCAGATCATGTCAACAACATATCATCAAATCAATAACTATCATGGTAAATAAATCAACTCAAGTAGCACACTCCCTGACTCAATCCGGAGTCCAAGGGTTCTTTCGATGCCTCTGCATCCTCCAGGTCAAAAACCCTGCACACTCAATAAAACTGAGTCAATAGCACCTATTTATATCAAATAAGTAAGACATCATGTCATCTATCATGATGTATCATCATCAAGGATAAATGTTTTATCATCATAAAAATCCAGATCACTTGCGAGAAAGTGTCCTCAAAGAATAAGTTTTGTAAGTGCGCCAGAGCAGGATGTTACACTTTTACAATAAAAAGGAATGTCAAAAACCCTAGACATCCAAAAACCTAACCTTAGGAGATGAAGCGCCAAAAGTCATGTGGGCCCCATTTGGGTAACTTAGTACATCAACTTTCCGGGGTCGTAACTTTTTCATACGATCTCCATTTTAGGTGCACGATAGCCCATTTTTATGCAATCCCTTACGACCCAAATCCCCAAAAAACATCGTTTAGGGCCTCAAAATGGCCCCAAAAGTTTGGAACCCGAAAAACTGTCGAAAAATGGCCAAGGTGGAAAACTGTTTTTTGAGCCAATGGAATAGGTGGGTGGCCACCGATATCCACCTGGATCAGTAGAAGAGTACCAAGATGTTCTTGTTGCACCTACGGGGGTGCCTCCACACTGCCCAGTCAAGCAAGGTTATAATAGAACCCTTCATACTCTTCATGCTGCATCTTCACAGACATAGTCCTCCCACACTTAGGTAGATCATGCAACTAGATTGGTTGAACAGATCCAACCCCTCCAACAACAGGTTCTGAAAACCTTCAACAAGCTAAGCAAAACAACTTCTTGAGCAAGGAAAGAAACACACCAATCTTCAAATTTAGGAGAAGTTTCTCCATCTCCCATGGGAACTTGACACAATGGGGACCATTTCTTACTAAAGGTGGAGGAATGATCCAGATAGATCTCGATGACCATCCACCTTTTCCACTAAATCACTATTTTGAGCCTGTGGTTTTGATAAACCATGATATTCACAATTTTGATGGGGAATGGAATGTAATGTCATCTTCATTTTTTAATTACAGACATCATGTAATGATTTCCTAGTGGTCTTATGTACATTTCTACAACATAGCATTACTACACCATATCCCATTAGAACTCCGTAGTTAAGTGCGCTCAGGCTAGAATAGTACTGGGATGGGTGTCTGCCTAGGAAGTCCTAGTGTTTTACATGCCTATGGAATTTTACAAAATTAGTCCAATTTATCCCACATGTATCATCAAAATTTTTCTCCTCTCACTCTCTCATATATAATTGAGGTGAAGGAGTATCTTATTCAGTAATAGAAGTTGGGCTCACTCTATTTCTATGTTATCTTCTATATTTTTGTATATTTCATTGTTATATCTTGGTTATATTTCTTTCTTCATGTCGTTCTCAAAATAATCTAGATCAACATTCCTCATATTTAGGTAATTAGACATTTTTACTAGAAATTATAGCCTGCCATGATTTATGGAATTCTTTCTATAATTTAGGTAGGAGTAAAAAGTAAATATGTTGTACATAGAGATTGTAACAACACCATAAATTTAACGCTCCCATCATTTTACTCTACTCTCATTTTCCTAGGCCCTCCCATGGACTCAAGCCTATTCACACTATGATACCATGTTATTTTTCTTCATATTAGATACGATCGATATATTATTACAATGATGAGTGTTCCATATATAGAAAACATATGGTGACCATCCATGAAAGGATGCATCCCTTGGATAATCAATAACTATTTATTATTATCATTTACTTATTGTATATACTATTTAATAATCAATGATTATATTATTAATTATTAATATAAGATAATGTCTTCCCGATGTTGTCCAAACATCAACAATATGTAATCATGAATAGTAATCCCTTTTTATGCAGACCGTCGCCTGTCGAAATTTGGTTTTCTTCAAAGTTGTAGGTGCCAAGTTCACACAATTTTGTGGGACAATTTTCTCCAAATTAGCATGGAAACTAATCAGTGTGAAAATTTTAGAGTGTATTTCCATCAATCACTCTTATCCTGTCAACATACACCATGGCTCCGAATACACAGAACGCCACCCTCCTACATGTGGTAGTTTGAGTTCTTTTGCGGATATTCCCTAGACCACGAGGGGCATGATTTCTTCGATGGGTAGTTTGAATGCATCCATTGCTTTGTATCCACGTGATTAGTAGCATGGAGCATCACCTACTCATGGATGTTATTGGTGTAAATGGAATGTGGAAATCGAAAAACCTCACCAAGGTTCGACATTTGTTGTAGTGATATGGGATTTGGTAAGTACGCTTGTTGTTGCACAAGTATTTTTGTACGTGATAGAATAAAGTATTGTTAAAAGACACCATTTTCATTTCAAATTTGTTTCACATTAACAACATCTATCCTCTTTGGTGGTAATATTTTCAAGAATGACTCATAATTGACAACAACAAGGAACCAAGTTTCTATTGGGATGGATTTATTATGTGGCTCACAAAACCTATGAGCTTGAGCAACTCATATTGTATAAAGATTGAATCTCTCTTGAACCATGTCAATATTTGTCTTTATGTTAGGTGGAGATGGATCCACTATGGAAACCGAAAGGATGAGAGATTATTGCAGCATGGCAACAAGATCTGAATTATTGCAGGAAATTAATTATTTGAGACTTGCACGCAAACCAAGATGGTGCAGTAAGAGGCCATTTTGACACTTTGAAAGAAAGTGGTCATGTTTATAGCCAAAAGCATCAGAATTATGAGACGAGTATGATGATGATGATGATGGCATTTTACTTATGTATTATTTTGCACATGTTTGTAGTGGGGATTTTAAAAACCATAGAGTTTACCACTAGTGCACATTTGAGGGAATTCATCTTAATGTTAATGATGTAAAAGGTTGAAATTAGTCACTCTTGAAAGTAACGAGGAGAAGGATAGGAATTTTGTTCTATGCCTAAACCTTGTTAAGAATTGTTGGAAACATTGTAATGGGTCTTATAGCCACTATTGAGTAAGAGACATTGTTTTCCCTAGGCTTGTTTTGACAACATTGTAATGGGTCTTATAGCCATCATTGATTGAGGCATTTTTTTTCCTAGGCCTTTTTTTGGAAACATTGTAATGGGTCTTGTAGCTATTGTTGAGTCAGAGGCATTGTTTTTCCTAAGCCTGTTTTGAAAACATTGCAATGGGTATTGTAGCCACTATTGAGTGAGCAGTTTTATTTTACCTAAGGCATGTCTTGACAATCGTTGTAAACTTCTCCATGAGTGTTTTATAAACTCTTGGAATGTATGGTACTTCTTTGAAAAGTGGTAATCCATGTATTATCAGCTACATATTTACACTGATGCATTTTTTGGCATCGACATACTCATTGTGAAGTACAAAGATGAATGAAGAGAAGGGTGTGGAATTTCAGAGACATTTATTATGTAGATCAAGGAATCAAATATAGATTTGAATTGATGCAATTGTTGGAATTAACATCCTCATTTTGAGGTGCAAAGGTGAAGGAAAATAAGGGTGCATCATGTGAGCGACATTTGTTTTACAAATCAAGGAATCAACTACATATTTTCATTGATGCAAGTGTCAGCATTGACATCCTCATTCCGAGGTACAAAGTTGAAGGAGAAGAAGGGTGTGTCATGTCAGAGACATTTTTTATGTAGATCGAGTAGTGGGGAAGTTCATCGTGCAATGTAAGACTCTTCCTAGAAGCTGGTTGCGGAGATTCAAGTCACAATTTCTCTCTATAATTTTGGAGGAACAAAAGTTCTTTTTGTGGGTAGGTATGATCTAGGAGGATCTCTACCAAGGATTCCTTACTTTGAAAACCATGGATAATACCCTTAAAATGATGATTATGATAGGTGACAAAGTTTAAAAGGAACTTTTAATGCTTCATATTGTAAAATGATTAATATTTTTTAGCATAATGTGCTCATGTATTTTTCATTTAATTTGTAAAAAAATAAATTAAAATTAAGTGTGAGGATCTCCTCACAATTAGTTTCTTATTTTTAAGAGGAAATTAGTTTTGTCGAAATCCACCTCACAAATTAGTTTCCTAATTTTAAGAGGAAGTTGAGAGTCTTATGAGTTGGTTTGTGATTCTTCTTCATTTTATCACAAGTGGTTTCCTAGTCTCAAGGGGAAGTTAAGGTTGGTTTAGATGCTTTCTCATTTTTGTCCTTGAGTTGTTATTAGATCCTAAAATTGTGGATCTTGTTTCCTTGAATTATGGAAAGAGAGAAACTATATAAATTCCTTATGTCGGAATTGTGGGGGGAGGCCCCTTTAGTCCCATTTAGGTCCCTTTGAGAGAGATGTTCATGGAGAGGAATCTAGTCCTTTTGGTGTCTGAAGAATTGTCACTTATGTGAGAGCCTTAATCTCCTTGTGTAAGAAAAGGTTGTTCTGGGTTTTCATCCCTGTAAGGAGCATGTGCCACATTTTTTGAGAAGGTTTCATCCCTTACTAGAGGAAGGATAATAAAGTGATTCATATTCCAAGCAGATCCATAGATGTAGCTAGAAAAGTCTAGTGAACTCCATTAACACATGGGTGTCAAATTATATGTGTGAGTTTTTATTTTATTCTCGCATGCTTAAGTAGAGATTTAATTACACATATGCACATAATTATGACAATTATTCTCACATTTATATGCAATGCTTAGAGATTATTTGCTCATGTTCACATGTGATTAAGTATCAATAAAAGGTCTTCATTGTAAGATTTTTGTAGAGAAGGATCTCACAAAAATTCCCAAATCATAGTGAGTTGGAGATAAAGTCATCCTTGGAAGGACATATTGGTGAGTAGCATCAACGACTACAACAATGGATTGAATCTTACAGGGAAGTGTTTCAAGAGCCTCGTGGACTTCCACCCAAGATATAGGTTGAACATGAGATTCAATTGTTTTCATAGTCACTACTGCCTAACATTGGGATGTATTGGAAGTCCATCATTAAAGCATGTGAAGTAAAGAAGAAATTGTGGTAGTTGTTGGAGTAGGTACTCATCAGACCTAGTACATCGCCATGTGGTTCACCCATCATCGTGGTGCCAAAGAAAGATAGAAGCTAGAGAATTTACATTGACTATCGTGCCTTGAATAAAATCACTGTCAAGGATAGATATCCTTTGCCAAGGATTGATGACTTGTTGGATCAACTGCAACTAGCCAAATTCTTCACTAATATGGACCTCAAATTAGGTTACTGTTGGGTTCGTGTTTTGACTATTTTATTGCGATGATCAAATCCTTTTTGCATCGATATTACATATGATATGCTTCATATTAGCCATTTTGAAGGATTCTCAAAGGTTTATATATCAATTCACCATGAATTCGCATCAGTTATGTATAATTGGTGTTTTTGTAATCGTTTTGTGATCAATTTAGTTCAGTTTGATGTTTATAAAGATCTAATGGATGGTTTGTTTGCAACAAGGTAAAATTGCGGTATGATCCTCTATCCCTTACCGTGTCTGACACTCCGTTCAACAATTGATCTGCCACGTGATCCGACACTCCATCTGGCACATGATTTGACACTTCGAGCATATTGGAGCTAGAGGTTGGTACATTGGAGGCCTGTGGTGGAAAAAATTGTGATCTGGGTTTTGTGTCGCCTCATGGCCTCCAACTACAGAACTCGACACCCCTCAAATTGGAAGGTTGTAGTGATCGTTGAGTGGCTCACAAAATTTATAGAAGATGCTAAGTTGTTAGAACTCATTTAATGAGTTTGTTGTTTTTAGAGGAGGTTGACCTCTCAAGCTATAAATCATCTATAAATACCACTACCTATGGCATGAATAAAGGCATATTTTTTGAGAAGAATTTTATTGTTTAATACAGACATTATCTGCAACTTTGTTGCAGACTCTACTTTTATTATTAATGAAAACATTGCATTGAGTTAAGCACCTGGGTTTTCTTGTTGGAGTATAGCCATGACCTATTGGAGGGCCCACCAATGGTGTGGATGACTGTGTATATCTATAGATATTGTGTGTTCATCTTGTTGCTTATTCATAAATCGTAATTGTTTCTTTACTGCATGTATTTCTCAATTTTAATTGTTGTGTATATGTCAATTATAACTTGTTAATCTAATTTGTTTTTCCTTATTGCAGATTGCTTGTAAGAGTTGGTTAATTATAGTATTCTATTTTTTCCTTATTAGATATGAATCATCCTGGAGGATACTAATTTAGATAGTTGTATTGAAGTCTTAATTAATTACTTTGGTATTGGTAATTGAGATAGAGCATTAGTTTAGACATAGTATTAGTTTATACAGAGCATTAACTTAGACAGAGCATTAGTGTAAACAAAGTATTAGTTTAAGATTGTTTTCAATATTTGATATATTAGTTGTTTCAAGTTTTGATAGCTTTAATTGAGATAGATTTAATTTCCATTTTAATTATTCTTTGTCGATCTATTTTGTTTATTAATTTTGTCCTAGTATGATAGGACATAAATAGATTTTGGATTATGATTTCTAAAAAAAAATTAGTTAATTTTGAAATATGATTTTTAATGATAGAATTAGTTCAGTTTAGATCATGAAATCTCAGTTATGGATTTGAATTGTAATTTCTAGTTGACATTGATCAAGAATTAGAAGTTTGCATAGAGTGAATTTGAATTAGGATTTTTAATCATGAGTTCATGAGTTTATAGATTTGCCTGAAGTAGTGAATTTGAATAAGAGTGATTTTAATCATTGATGATTGATGTATAAAGTTTAGAGATCACATGGAGTCCCAAAATATTTAGTGTTGCTTCTATGATGGAAAAACTTTCTTTAGATTTCCTTATTCATACTTTCCATTTCTTTGTAGAAGTCAGGATTGAATTAATTCATCTTGATCTGCCACTAATATTCATATTCCATTTTGATGTTATTCGACATCGAAGATACAATCATCACCTTTGAATACTTTCTTTCCTTTTACTGCAAGCTAGAAATAGTTTTGATCAATAAGAATTTGAATACAGTCATAACACTTTTACTTTTGATTAAGTAGATTAAAATTTATTCTTCACGAAATAGAAATAGTTATGAGTTCTTTTTAAGAATATAGTTCACTTGTCAAAATAATCTTGATAGGTTATTTGTTTACTTGTTTATTTTCTAAGAGATAGATAGATAAAATAACTCAAAAACAACTTACTTGTTGTTGCTTACTTAAAAAAAGATTGAATAGATTAACTAGCTTTAAAATAGATTGTTATTTTCTTATTTAGAAATAGTCCATTAATTCATTATTTGAATTTTATTGGGGTAAATAGTTCATAATCCTAGAATTACTTAAATCTCGTTAATAGAATTTGTTAATTAACAAAAATTGAAAAGAATCATCTCTTTAGAAAGTAGATTGATAGAGTGTTGATCCCTAGGTAGACCACCTCCTTAGTTAGATAATACTTCCATTAGTTTTTCTTCATTGGCTCATACAGTTCCACAACTCTAAGTTTACTTACCCCGGGTTGACAATTTAATTGAGGGAATTAGTGCATATAGAATACCCATCAGGTTTTGGCACCGTTGTCGAGGAGTTGTATTAAGGTAGGAAATAGTTAGGGAGTAGATAATTTATGAACCTTAGAACTAGTTTGGTGGTGGGGGAACTTTAAGATGAGAGGTAAGAACCTGCACATATGGTATAGTAGGTTCCCCCAAACCCAATGGTAGTTTTTATTTTTTTGATTTCATGAAAAAACCTAGGAACCTGAAGGGAAGATACATTAAAACCAAAACAAACCTTCCGATGAAGGTTCCTTCTAACCTCTTTGGAGGAAGAAAGACTCCACCGATAAACTCTAAAGATCGATACCGGAAAATAGGGGTTAGCTCAACCCAAATAGCTAAAGAAGTCTTTGAAGAGACCAAGATCGAGAGCACTATAGAGTAGAAAATTTAAACATCAACAATAGTGGGACATGAGGCAATCCCACTCGAGCCTTCATCAGAACCAACCAACACAACATTTTCCTTTTCACCACCATCAAGGGACTCTAACTTTGTAGATATCATTGACCCTGGACAAATGAATGATCTCTTTGGTAGTTCATCCAATATAATTGTTTCCCAGGTTGAAAAGAAATGTTGGCATCAATAGTCTCAACTGGCTCGAGTAAAGTCCCAAACATCCAAACAGTAGATAGATCTTCCCATCGAAGGGATACCTTTCCTAGAAAAGAACCTTGGGATAATTTGTTATCTTCAAGGATAAAACCATTCAGGTGCTCTCTCTTTGGAAACCAAACCAGTATGGATAATCAGGAGTATCAAAACCATGTGAGACATGATGAGGGAGAATAAGTTGGGCACTAAAATGAAACCACTTTTGGGTTTCCAATTTTGGATACCACACAAAATGTCAACATGAAGAACATTCCACTCTCTGCACTGCCCACCTTTTACGGTAAAAGAAGTGAAGACCCAGATACCTTCCTATTTGAGTTTGACATCTTGTGCAGGAGCTACAACTACTTGCAAGATGCCCAAAAATTGAAACTTTTTCCTTCCACCCTCAAGGATTCTACACTAACATGGTTCATGGGGTTGGGAGAGTCCAGTATTAGGTCTTGGGAAGACATGAAAGCTATATTTCTTAAAAAATACCAAGAATACTGCAAGTCCATGTATTCTCGTAATGATATTTTTAAGATCCAACAGTTAGAGGATGATATTATTGAGGATTACATGGAACAATTTGCTTATATCTCACAGAAATCGAAGTACTATGTCCTCCCAGATGATGCAATTAGGGCTCTTTTCCTTAAAGGTATTTCATAAGAATACCTAGAGACACTTAAACTAATGGCATCAGGTGAAATATCCCATAAACCATTTACTGAAATATGTGAAATGTGTAGGAATTACTTTAGGAGTAGATCCAAAATGGGGAAGAGTGTTTGAGATCCTTATAGTAGAAAACTAAAAACAGTTAGTTCAAGTGGTATCACAAGGGTAGAGATAGGGAACCTATTGGAGAACTTCAAAAACGATATCTTAAGTACAATAGGTTCCCAGTTGGACACCCTAAAGATTAACAAGAAACTGGAGCAGGAGAATGCAACAATGTTCATATTTTGTCCAAGATGTAGGAGGAAGCATTCCTCAAGGGAATGCCCATTAGATAATATTTCAGTTTGTGGCTTCTGCAGTGAAGACGACCCAACTGAAAAATGTCCATCACTTCCCAGTTTATTATCCATTTACAGAAGTGGGGATCCTGGGGAATCCTCTTATGCACCTAGGAGGCCATGGCAGCCTAGGAGTCAATCTACATACCCGGATCTACCACCCAAGTTCCACCCTATTATCAATAACCACAAAAGTGGAACTCACCGAAATGGAAAAACTGGTCTAAACAGTATTGCCATCCTTGGCTACAAGGATGGATAGGAGGGCATACCCAAGGAAACACTCAAGCTCCACCTGTCCCTATGCCCATTCAGCCTTACCCCCAGTTTCCACTGAACATCCCGCATCGTTTTCTAGGTTTTGTTCCCCCACCTTTACCTCCTATTCCATAGAAACCCCAACAATACCAGAATACAAACTCCCCAAGACCGAAATTATTACTGGAACAACCAGTGACCAACCCCGATAGAAAACCAAATCAACCTCTTCACAATGTTGAGTTGTAAACCTTCCTGATGTATGTTATTTCTCACGTTCCATTGCAGGAGATTCAACTAAGGTCGGGAAAAGTTCTGGATAGGGAGAGGCCTTCAATAGTCACCCGAGAAGAAGAAGAATAAACTCTTGAACAACCCACATATGACACTATGTGGGAAGATGTTATCATTCCTAAAGACCAGGAACCCAAGATTCCCTAAAATGAATCTTCTCATATTACAAAAGCCCCTCCTTATCCAGAAAGATTAGTAATTGAGAAACCTACCACTTGACCAGAATTTGACATTTTAAAAGAATTTAACAATATCTGTGTCAAAATTCCCTTATTACAAGCCATATGGACATTCCAATTTACAGTAAGGTAGTCAAAGAATTGTGTATCAAGAATCTAGGGAGTAAGTAGCAGGATCCTCCAACAATACATTTGATAGGAGAATTCTCTGAGTACATATCAGAGAATCCTATGGTCACAAAATATGGGAACCCAGGGAACTCCATAGTAAAAATTACCATGACTAAGGTTCCCATCGGAAACACTCTCATAGACCTAAGGGAATCCATTAATGTTATGATTGTTACCACCTTGGAGGAATTACAGTTAAAACCTCTTCTTAGACCTACCCCAACTATTTTCAAATTAGAAGATAAGACAAAGGTGATACCTGAAGGAATCTTGGATGATATCATAGTTACATTAGCCTCATGGGAATACCCAGCAGAAATTTTTGTGATTCATTCAAAGGATCCTACCAAAGGGCATCATATTATCTTGGGAAGACCCTGGTTGGCCACAAGCAGTGCATTTATTGGTTGTAGAGAAGGTGAAATGACCATCTCAGATGGGCTTTATATATAGAAGCTTACCATATACCAACCATCTCAACCTATCATGGAGAATATATGGTGGCTTGAATTTCCATACGAGAATGAGGACTGGGAAGAACCCATGTTGCCAAGTGATCATTCCTGGGCACTTCAGGAGCAAACAACGAAAAATGTGCTAAACCAATTTATTTTTGCTATCACTTGTGTTGATTTTCCACAATCTTTTCCCCAATTTGAGTACATGTTTGGGGAAGAATTTTAGGACCAGTTGGACTCATCAACTTTTTCCTCGACATCTTTTATTTTTGAGATAGATGAGTCTTCCACATCTTATACCATGCCCTATGAGATTAGTCTAGGGATATTCCTACATATAAATTCTGGACTAGATGCATACCAACAAAAATAGTTAGTAAATGTCCTTAAAGAACAATTAGGGGCATTCACCTGGGAATACACTTATATGAAGGGTATACACCATGATACATGCATTCCATGGATGATTTTAGGGGCTAATTTTCCATGGTTTTTCCAAAAATGAGATTCACTATTTTAAAAAATATTTTCCCAAATTCTATAGGATAAAACTATTTTACCTTAAAAATAGCCAAAATTTTATAAAAACTATATAAAATACTTAGAAATTTGAATATTTTTACAAAAATATCGCCAAACATTTATAGTTGACATATAAAGTATTAGTGAGATTCACCAAGGTTTCTACATTTTAAAATAAATTTTCATCCTTAAAATCATCCCTGATGCATTCATCACATATATACCCAGGAAAAAGTAAGACCTGTTAGGCAACCCCAGAGGAGGATGAAACCGACACTCAAGGATATAGTAAAAGAGGAGATACAAAATTTATTGAATGTCGGCTCTTTTTATTTGATCTCTAAAAGTAAATGGATATCCTGCTTGTAGTGGTTCCAAATAAAGTAGCTGGGAAATGGGGAATTTGTGTCAATTTCCGGGTACTTAATAAGGCCACTCTAAAGGATTATTTTCCCCTTCCTTTCATTGACCAAGTCTTGGATACCTTGTCAGGGAAGAAATGTTTCTCCTTCCTAGATGGATATAGCGGGTGCAACCAAATTCTCATAGCACCCGAGGATCAGGACAAGACTACTTTCACTTGTCCTTGGGGCACCTATTCCTATAGGGTCGTACAATTTGGTTTGTGTAATTCTCCTGCCACATTTCAACGAGCGGTACTAGGGATATTTGTTGATCTTATTCATGATTTTGTGGAAGTATACATGGAAAAAATTATAGTATATGGAAATATTTACCAGGAATCCCTAGATAATCTAGAGAAAGTCCTTATCATTTGTCAAGAAATGAACCTATCCTTAAGTCATGAAAACTGTAAAATGTTGTTGACTGAAGGGGTAGTCTTAGGAAATCATGTTTCATCTGAAGGGATTAAATTGGATCCTTCTAAGATTGAGGTAATAGTCAAACTTCCACCCACCAAGACTAAAACATAGGTAATAATCTTTCTTGAACATGCCATATACTACCGACGATTTATTGAAAATTTCTCAAATATTGTTGCACCCATGTTTGGATTGTTAATAAAAGATGTTGATTTTATTTGGACTGACGAGTGTCAAACCACCTTTGAAACTATGAAATCTAAATTATGTGTGGCACCAGTTCTTAGGGGACCCAATTGGGCCCTTCCATTTCACATATCCATTGATTCTTTCGATACTGCAATAGGAGGAGTATTAGGGAAGAAAAAAGACCATCAATTCTATGCCAGCTATTTTGTGAGTAAGAACTTGTCCTCTATCGAGTTAAAATATACAGTTTCCAAAAAGGAATTCTTGGTAGTGGTCCATGTCATCAATCAATTTTTCCATTATATCACAGGATACAAAGTATTTGTACATACCAATCACTCTACCATTAGATTTATCATGAATAAACCCATTACCAATGGCCAAGTGACTAGGTGGTTCTTATTATTGCAAGAATTCAATATCACCGTCCTTGACCGACTTGGAAAGGAGAATTTAGTAGCTGATTTTATTTAATGCATAAAACATGAGGGTGATGATATTCCTGTTGATGATAGTTTTCCTTATGAGCATCTCATTTCCCTCTCTGTAAATACCCCATGGTTTGCAGACATGGAAAATTATTTGGCTACTAGGAAGTTACCAGCTCATTTGTCACCTCATGAAAAACGTAGAATTATCACACAAAGTACTAAATACTCTTGGGTTGGCCATTACCTTTTTTGTACTGGTCCAGACTTGATTATTCGTAGATGTTTCCGAGAATATGAGATACCAGAAATCCTACAAAGTTGTCATGATCAACCATGTGGTTTCTAAAAGCATTTTAGTTAATTTTGAAATATTCTTTTTAATGATAGAATTAGTTCAGTTTAGATCATGAAATCTCAATTATGGATTTGAATTGTAATTTCTAGTTAACATTGATCAATAATTAGAAGTTTGCAGAAAGTGAATTTGAATTAGGATTTTTAATCATGAGTTCACAAGTTTAAAGATTTTCTTAAAGTAGTGAATTTTAATAAGAGTGATTTTAATATTTGATGATTGATGTATAACGTTTAGAGATCACATGTATTCCCAAAATACTTAGTGTTGCTTCTATTATGGAAAAGCTTTCTTCAGATTTCCTTATTCATACTTTCCATTTCTCTGTAGAAGTCATCATTGAATTAATTCCTCTTGAACTGTCACTAATAGTCAAATGTCATCGTGATGTTATTTGACACTGAAAACACAATCATCACTTTTGAATACTGTATTTCCTTTTACTGCAAGATAGAAATATTTTTAATCAATTAGAATTTGAATACAATCATAACACTTTTACTTTTGATTAAGTAGATTAAAATTTATTCTTCGTGAAATAGAAATAGTTATGAGTTATTTTTAAGAATAGAGTTCACTTGTCAAAATAATGTTGATAGGTTAGTTGTTTAATTGCTTATCTTCTCAGAGATAGATAGATCAAATAAGTCAAAAATAGCTTACCTGTTGTTGCTTACTTAAAAAAAGATTGAATAGATTAACTATCTTTAAAATAGATTGCTATTTGCTTATTTAGAAATAGTCCATCAATTCATTGTTTGAAGTTGCTTAGGGTAAATAGTTGATAATCCTGGAATTACCTAAATCTCATTAATATAATTTTTTAATTAACGAAAATTGAAAATAATCATCTCTTTAGAAAGTAGATTGATAGAGTGATCATCCCTAGGTAGATCATCTCCTTAGTTAGATAATACTTCCATTATCTTTTATGCCTTGTCTCATACAATGCCACAACTCTAAGTTTATTTACCCTTGGTTGAAAATTTCCTTGAGGGAATTAGTGCATATAGAATACCCATCAGTGACCACCAAGTGAGGATCAAATAAGAAAACATGTGGAAGACAATGTTGAAAACAAGACAAGGAATGTACGAGTGGTTAGTATTTCCTTTTGGATTATGAAATGCATGTGCAAAATTTATGAGAATAATGAATGATGTGCTACATGCCTTCATTTACTGTTTTGTAATAATATATCTAGATTACATACTAATGTTTAAAAAACCATGGAAATCGCACCTCTCACATGTGACACAAGTATTAGAGACCTTCATGAAGAATCGATTGATTGATAACTTGCAAAAGTGTAATTTGGAAAGACCTCTTTGATATACGTTAGAAACATGATTGGAGGAGGATAACTAAGAGTAGATTTGAATAATATTACAACCATCATTCAATTTCCTATTCTCACCAATGTGACAGAGGTATGGAGTTTTATGGGAGTATATCATTATTTGAGGAAATTCATTGCAAAATTATACACAATACCAGTTTCATTGGATGTCGTAACCACCAAAGGAAAGAGATTTCATTGGGGTAAGACACAAAAATAGAATTTGAATACTTAATAAGAAAATCAATGATGCTCCAGTGTTATCCATGCGAAATTTGCAACAACATTTTGAGCTAGAGACTGATGCTATTGGAGATGCATTAGGAGAAGTACTTGTCCAAGGAGGAAGGTCGGTGTGCTACCATTCAAAGTTGTTTCATGGAGAAGTGATTGAATATTCCACGTATGATAAGGAAATCTATGAGATTATACAATTAGTGAATAAGTGGAAGCATTAACTTTTGTGAAAAGAGACTATCATACACATGGAACATCATCCCCTTTAGTATCTATAGATTCAGAGAAAGATGCAACAAGTGAGGCATGAAAATTGGTTAGGTTTCTTGTAGTAATTTCATTTATTGATTAAGTACTAGAATGGAGTCTTGAATAGACTAAAAAACATTCTCTCTCAACCACCACTAAAGAAAATTGCAGTAATTGGAATGATAATGTAGCTTGAGAATTTCTATCATGAACTTCTGAGTGAACATTATGAGGGAGATGAATATTTCAGAGGAATATAAAAGAAACTAAAGGAGACGGTGGTCACTATCATGGAAGGAAATTAATACCACCTCCTAGATGGGATGTTGTACAAACTAGAAAAGCTATGCATACCCCATGATAATTCAGTTGATAAGAGAAGCACACACTTCTAGGATTGATGGGAATTTTGGGGTTACAAAGAAAGTGGAAAATATGCAACGATATGTGTATTGGAAAAAGATGTAGGAGTAGTTAGAAAATTTTGTTAGAGGTTGCAGTATTTGCAACACTAGCAGTCCAATAAACCATAAGATTAGTTTGCACATTCCATTTCTAGTACCAAACAGGCCTTGGGAGAGCATCTCCATGGATTTCGTTGGAGGTTTTCCTATGAATCATAGAGGTCATGACTAGTTTTTCATTGTGGTAGACCGTTCAAGAAAATTGTGTGTTCTCATTCCATGTAAGAAGACAATATCTAGAAGAGAAAAGTTGAACAATTTTTCATCCATGTCTGGGTAGATTTCGGATTTCCAACCTCCATCATATCTTATTAGGACAACATATTCTTAGGTAGATTTTGGACAACACTTTGGGATAGAACGGATACGAGTTTGAAGTAATCCACTTCCTTCCATCCTCATACTGATGGAAAAGATGAGGTAGGAACTAGCATGTTGGTGTAATTGTTGAGAGGTTAAAACAACAAACATCCAAATACTTGGGATGAGAAGATAGTCTACATTCAACATTGTTACATTATAAGTATCCTTTCAAGAATTGTTTTGGTTATTTTCCTCCACCATTTGACATCATTTATGGAAAACAAAAGGAAGAAGCATAACTACAAGGAGAAGAAAAAAAGTTAAGAACATTTGTGGAGAAGATCAAGCATATACATCTGAGGGTTCAGGAGAAGCTCAAGAAGAGCTAGAAGTTGTATAAATCCAGGCATGAACAAAACAGGGAATATCATAAATTCTATTATGGAGACAAGGTGTGGCTCTATCTATGTAAGGAAAATCTTCTAGGAGCATCAAAGAAACTTAATCCCCTTAGATATGGACCATTCTGTATAATTGAACAAGTAAATGACACCTCCTTTAGGATGGAAATTCCACCTTATATGCATTTTAGCTTAGTGTTTAATCTAGAAAATTTGAAGTTGTTTGAACCATCCATGTTGTATGAGCAGGAAGAGAATCAATTTCTTCCCATTGTTGAAGACCTTTCTCCTCATGGAATTCACAAGTTGAAGGAAGGAACAATTTTGTAGCACAAGGAGAAAACAAATATTAGAGGACAATAAGAAATGTGGCAGACTGGTCTCAAGGGAGACTGCAAGGAAAGGGATTTGGTGTTGTAATACTAAGACGGGGGGTGAATCAGTATGAGCATGTTATCACTTTTAACCACAATATAAAATCTTCAATGATATAATAAGAGCATATAAACATTAACTTGATCAATTACCATTCAACAATTTAGCATCTATGTTCAGTATATTATCAATGCATAATAAAATAATCATAGATACATGGTACACCAAGATTTATGTGGAAACCCAATGAGGGAGAAAACCACAGAATGATTTTATTATATGCCAGAAGAAATATATTCATAGGAAGCACCAACTTCCTATTTCTCCATCTACAACTAGAAGGAGGCTCCAACCCCCTATTTACAGGATGCAACATGAAGGAATCTCTAACTCCCTAATGTTTTGGCTCCAACCAGAAGGTAGCTACAACACCCTTTCCTTTGCCTGTCCAATCATCCTGAAATATAAATGTAGACCAATCTTTCACTACTACATCAGCATGTCACTATCCCTGTCACTGGACTCTTATATCATCACAATCATTGTCAACCTCTCACCACAACCTCTCAATGTCAATCTTTCACAAAAACATCTAATCCTGTATCTGACCTGCTGTATGTGATCATAGACCTCCATACCTTCCTAAAATTCAACAACAACAGAATAGCATCTTCATCAACCATTACCTCAGTCACACATGACTAGTTGTGGATTCATCACAAACCCTAACTTTCAACAAGAATAAATCTATACCTTTAATGAAGGAAGGTATGAAACTTGTACCCAACCTTATTCGGTATGTCTTCTAAAACTCTTCCAAGTTTCACTCCTTGAATAATTCCTTAAAAGAAGTTATAGAAACAATGGAAGACCTTACTGAATTTTGGCCTATTCATGTCCACTATTCAACATATTATTATGAAAATATCACACAACAAACCAGACCTATAATATTTCCATTTCAATTGGTATCACATCATTTTTATTCTTTATGAAGAAGTTATGACTATTTTACTCGGAACACGTATTTAAAACTTAGAACACGTCATTAAAAAATTCATCCTCCCTTGGAATTTCGACCTTCTTTACTTCACCTAGACTTCTCTACCTCCAACTTGTATTCTCATAAGTGAATACAAAGAAGTGATTTGCAATGGAATCTTCTATGTGTTATAAAGGTAAATTTATTAATGAAATTCAACTACCATGCAACTCATGATGGCATGAAACTCACATGCACCTCACATGCAAGAATTAATTATCCCTCGAATAATTAATTATCCATGCAATAATTGATTATGTTCTGTTTACTGCCACTTTAATTCGACATGCAATAATTAATAATCCCTCCAATAATTAATTATCCCTGGAATAATTAATTATCTTTTGTTTACTGCCACTTTACTTTGACATGCAACTTTGCTCAAGGGTTGACATCAATGACAACCAATCTCAATAATTAATGATCCCTACAATAATTAATTAATGTTTTTCGATAATCAATTAATCTTTCAACAATCATTATCAATAATTAATATTTCAATAATTAATCCCTTGTTGCAACCACTTTGATTGTTGAAGCTTCGTAATGAGCTTCTAGAAGCTTCTAGAATATTCTTGAGAGTCCTCCAACTTCACAGAGCCATATCTCATCAACTGTGAGGAACTACGTGGCGTACCATGTATCAACGAAAATGGAATGACGTGTACTATCCATATATGATAGTATTTCCTACAAGTATACTGATATTTATGTATTTATTCCTCGATCAACTATGTGGTCCATGACCATGACAAAAAATTCACTAGATCCTCTCACATGGATCATATGATAAGGGAACCTCTCAACTGGATGTCCACCATCACCAACATATGCATCTACCAAGCATGTACCAAAGTCACCAACATACCATCACAATATATGTTCCTGTACCATACCATGTACAAACCGGGACCATTCGTCAACCATGCACATCAACACCTATACCATACCATGTGCCAACCATGCACATCAAAAACACATCTTTCATACCTTGTGTATACCTTAACAATGTGTTAATATCAATGGCATACCTCTAACAGGACAACCAACTATCCAACAATGTCGTCCACATATCTAGGTATTCCAGACTTCTTCAAGGGTTGACATCAATCTCTAAGATCACTCTCCAAGGGTTGACATCAATGAAAACCAACTGTCCAAACCAACTATCCAACAATCTCCCCCTTTGGCATTGATGGAAACACTTAGACATGGAAACACCATGCTCATGATCCCCCTATGACCATCGCTCCTCATCAATTTGTTTATCTCTCTCGCTTTGAAATCAATGGAAAATGGTATCTTCCTTGGGGATGCTCCCCCTGTCTTCATGCCTCTATTTTTCTCTTCCCCTCTGACTTCTTTACAAAATTTCATGTAGATAAAATGTATATCTTCTTGTACCTGCTTCATTTTGGAGTTTTTTTCATTGGTGATTCCTCTTTTAAATCATTGGAATATATAAAAGAATGCAAAGTTTGAGAATTCAAATATTTCATATCAAAATCATCCAAATGTCTCTGAATTAGTCTCTGAATCAATCTTTGAACCAATATATGAACCCATCTTTCATCCATTCAGATATATTTGTCCAATCATGTCAAGTGTCTTACGAATCCATCCTTGTCCATATGACCCATATGTAACTTCACTATTTTGAATACTTCTTTCAATCCATTGCAATTAATCATCACATACCTACATCTAAAACTAAAATAGCTATGCCCACTGGTCTACTCAACTACAAATCAGACTCTAAAAATTTGCAATGAATATATTCCTTCCTAAATATGTCCTCTATGAATCTCTGCATTAAATAGTGTACCAATGAAATTCCTTGTGTTTGTCATCTGATCTTCTACATACCTACATGAAGATGTGTTTTTAAACATCTTCCTTAACCATCCAATCTATGATAGGACATCATGTACCTCTTCTATGTAACACCACTCTCAAACACTTCATGTTGTATGAAGGATGGATCTATGAACTGTAACAACTATTGCATAGAATCCCCCTATTGAATATTCATATTATCTGGGAGTCTCAACATGAATGTCTCAGAAAAATGTAGGAATCCACCCTAATGTAGAGTAATCTTCCTCTTCATCATTTTCCTTTTCATCCTCTTCCTCAAATATGACATCTTTCTCTTTTCGTGTCGATTCATCATGATTTTGCGTTGCTGCAATTCGTATGAGTACAATATCTAGGACCTAGTTTTTATTTACTTGTTCTTCTTGTTTTTTATTTCTTCTCAAAACCTTCTCGTGAAATATTCCTTTTTTCTTGTATATTTATCCTGATCTTTCACTATTGCACATCCTGAGAGTATGACTTATGGGTGTCCATTCATATGTTCTTCTTTTACTTGTCCTTGTTTTCTTTTCCAAATCTTCTTACATATGATATCAATTTTATCTTTCATAGAGGTATCCATCATGCTTCTACAATAACGAGCTATATGTCCATAGTTGTGAAATTTGTAGCATTCTACTTCATTGCTCAATGAACCAAAACTATTTTGGTTCTGGTTGTATGCTTCATAAGATCTTCTAGGATAACTATTATGTAAGTACCCTACATTGTTTCTTTTGTTATTGGCATAGGCTCTACATTCTACAACTTTATGTCCAAAATTAGCACAATTAAAACAATAACCATAAAGGGAAATTTGATACCTGGGAGTAGATGATCCTCTCTATGATGTAGTCCTTTTGAATTCATGCTTTGGTTGATCAGGAAAATAGTTGAATATTATTTGATGGTCTTCTTGAAAAGGTATCCTTCCTCTTGGACTCTTGCTGACCATGATTCCTTCCTTTAAGTACTTTTTCATAACTTTTAACCTTTTCTTCATTCTTCCTTTCCGGTAACCTATGAAATTTCACTTCAACTTTATTTGTTGATGATGTGGATGCTTCTTCAATGTTTTTACCGAGCTTGAAAAATTTTACTCTCAACATGACAACTTCTTCTTTAAGATTCTCAACCTCTTATTCTTTATTCATCATCTTATTCTTCATGACTTCTTCTGTTCTCTTTTCCTCTTCAAGTTGGATATTCAAGGAGATTATTTCTTCCTCAAGTTTTCTTTCTTGTCGACCGAATTTTGGTTCATTATTCTTTTCTTTTTCAATCTCAGGATTGTCCTCTATTTCATTGGGATTTTCTATCTCATCACTTCCAATGTTCAAGTAAGGTAATTCAATTTCAAAATTTCCTACTTCTTCACAACTAAAGAAAAAATACTCACCTTGGTTGAATTATTCATCATGTGAGTTGTCACCTGCTTCATTTTATTTTATTCCTTTCCTTTCATAAAGATATTGTAGGTTGTCCCAAAGATTTTTGGTTGATGCATATTCTTCCACTTTTGTTTTTACTGAATCAGGTAACACTTCCATGATAAAATCCATTGCTATCTTGGTTTTTTTTTTTTCAGTTCCTTCTTGGCTACAGTCCTCAAAGGATTCTTTGTAGTTGTGTACCTTTTCACAACCGATCGAAAAATATCACATCCCTTTGCCTACAAAAATTATTTCATTATATTGCTCCATATTGCATATTTCATACCATTTTTACCATTGAACCGTGGTAGTCCCATCTTATACATATCATTTCTTTCCATGATCTACCTTCCAGTGGTTAAACTGCTTCTTGAAGGACCGAATATGATACCAATTTTTGGAATACTGAGAGGCGGGGGTGAATCAGTATGAGCAATTTATCACTTTTAACCACGATATAAAATCTTCAATGATATAATCAGATCATATAAACATTAACTTGATCAATTAGGATTCAACAATTTAGCATATATGTTTAGTATATCAATAGTGCATAGTAAAATAATCACAGATACACACCACACCAATATTTATGTGGAAACCCAATGCGGGAGAAAACCACAGAATTATTTTCTTATATGTCAAAAGAAATATGTTCATAGGAAGCACTAACTTCCTATTTCTCCAGCTATAAATGGAAGGAGGCTCCAACCCCCAATTTACATACTGCAACCTGAAGGAAGATCCAAATCCCTAATTTTTTGGCTCCAACCGGAAGGAGGCTACAATCCTCTTTCCTTGCCCCGTCCAACCACCCTGAAATATAAATGTATACCAATTTATTACTACTGCATCAACCTGTTACTATCCCTATCATTGGACTAATATACCATCATTGTGACTGTCAACCTGTCACCACAACCTATCACTGTCAACCTATCACAACAACATATAATCTTGTCTTTGACCTAGTGTATGTAATCACAGACTTTCATACCTTCCTCAACTTAAAAAATAAGAGAATAACATCTTAATCAACCTTAACCTCAGTCTCACGAGACTAGTTTTGGATTAGTCACAAACCATAAATATAAAAAAGAATAATTATATACCTATAATGAATTAAGTTCTGAAACTTGTACCCAACCTTCTTCAATATGTCTTCTGAAATTCCTCCAAGTTTCACTGCTTGAATCATTTCATAAAACGATTTATAGAGAAAATGGAAGACCTTGCTGAGTTTTTGCCTATTCTATAGAGCAAACTTGTATGGCATGCCATGTGCTCACTATTTGATATATTATTCTGAAAATCTCACAAAAGAAACTATGTCTTGTAATATTTCCATTTCAATTGGTCTCACATAATTTTGATTCTCTATGAAGAAGTTATGACTATTTTACCCGGAACACATGTTTAAACTTGGAACACATCATCAAAAAATTCGTCCTCCCTTGGAATTTCAACCTTCTTTACTTCACCTGGACTTATCTTCCTCCAACCTATATTATCGGAAGTGAATACAATGAAGTGATTTGAAATGGAATCTTCTATGTGTTATAAATAAAAATTTATTAATGGCATGCAACTTCCATGCAACTCGTGATGGAATGCAGCTCAGATGCAATAATTAATTATCCCTCCAATAATTAATTATCCCTCCAATAATTAATTATCCCTGCAATAATTAATTATCCCTCCAACAATTAATTATATTCTATTTACTTCCACTTTACTTCAACATGAAACTTTTCTCAAGGGTTGACACCAATGACAATCAATCTCAATAATTAATTATCCCTACAATAATTAATTAATATTTTTCGATAATTAATTATTCTTTCAAAAATCATTCTCAAAAATTAATATTTCAATAATTAACCCCTTATTGTAACCACTTTGACTGGTCAATATTCTTGATGACCTTCTAGAGGCTTCTAGAATATTATTTAGGGACCTCCAAATTCACAGAGCCATATCTCCTCAACTGTGAGGAATTACATGGTGTACCATATATCATCAGAAATGGCATGACACATAGTATACATCTATGATAGTACTACCTATAAGTATACTAACCTTCGTGTATTTATTCCTCGATTAACTTTGGGTTCCATGACCATGGCCAAACTTTCACTAAATCCTCTCACATGGATCATATACCAAGGGCACCTCTCAAACATATGCCCACCATCACCAACACATGCTTCTACCATGCATGTACCGAAGTCACCAACATACCATCAAAAGATATGTTCTTGTACCATACCATGTACCAACCTGTACCATGAATCAACCATGCACATCAACACGTGTACAATACCATGTGCCAACCATGCACATACAAAACACATTTTCCATACCATGTGTATACCTTAACAATGTGTCAATATCAACGATAGACCTCTAACATGAAAACCAACTATACAATAGTCTCGTCCACATCTCTAGGGATTCCATAATTCTCTAAGGGTTGACATCAATCTCTAAGATCACTCTCCAAGGGTTGACATAAATAACAACCAAATGTCCAACAAGTGGTATGAGAGGAACTAGATTGCATGCAATTTTCCTGAACTATCCTTGGCAGTGTTTGGGGACCAAATGACTCCTAAGGAAGAGGTGTCATCTAAAATGGATATGAAAATAACAATTGACTATAGGAAAAGGCTCTAGGATGATCAATACGGGAACTTTTTAAGGCTATGGATGAAGAAGGAGATCAACTTGTTGGCATGGAGGGCCCCATGCCATCACAATTGATGTCCACTTTGTATGTAATATATGTAATGTTAGGCATTATATTATTTGTGTAAAATAAATAATGAGATGTTCATAATACCTTTTCCATGTGGGAGAAAATAAAACAAATAAATAAAATAAGGAGAAACAAACTGGAGAGAAGTTATAACATTGGGGACTCCTGACCTTCCAACTATCTTCTCGGTCAACTCATTCTTCTATATCATGTATCCCCACAATGAGAGAGGGGTTCTTTGGTTGTCAATGATGTAAAGAGGCTATATAGATTCCACTGAGGAGCATAGAGATCAACTAGAGAGCCTGCAAATTTCCTATTGTTGAATAATAAAGAGCCTGGATGAAGCCAAAACAATGTTGGTTTTCTCGTTTGGATTTCTAGGGTAAATTTTGAGTTTTGTTTGTGTTTAAATTTCGTTGTCTATGGAGTAAATTTTCTACATTATAATTTAATGAATGGTTAATGGGGTGTATTGTAATTTAATGGCTATCTGTATACAGTCTAGCAAAGAGAAATCCATGCCAATTATGGTTTGATCCCTTCTTGTATAAACATGCCCATCACGGTTCAATAAAACATTGCAACAACTCTTTATGCACAATCATACATCCATTTAATAGTGAAAATCAATGACCGTCCTTTATGAGTCGTTGCTATTTTTTTAGTAGTTTCTATTTTCGTTTTAAGAGTTGTTGTGGGTTTTCTCTCCTTGCCAAAGTCGATTTTGTCTCTATTCAATGTTTGTACTTGGTTCGTAGGTCATGTTTCCCATTATCAACTTTGTTCAGGCGTTTTCATTCACTCATCGGTCATAAAAATATCATTCCTCATAATCGAGTGTTTCCTGAACATTTACTAAGTGCCAATACGTTTTTATTTGTTATAGAAGATCCAATTCGACTTTAAGATGTTTTTAGATGATGCGGGGTTTCGAAAATCACCCCTGGGATTTTTTTGACAGTGTGGGTTACCAAAACTCTCCCCAAAATGTTTTTCTATGTAGTTGGTTGTTGAATCCACCCTCCAAACATTTTTCTCAGTTGTTGGTCATCAAATCCAACTAGTAGAGGGTTTCCCTTCATGGTCGAAAACTGCATCTTCCTTCTATTAATTTTTTTAATCCTAGGTCAACTCATTTCAACTGCGCTATCCCTTTTTTTGAATTCTTCTTCCCATCTGATTAGCGTCCACTTCTGGTCGACTGAAGTATGCCCATACTTCGACTGGGGTTTTCTTTCAATCAGTTCATCTTCCTTAGTCGAATCGACTTTGATCGACTTGACTTGTCTTCCTCCAAATCACTCTTCTAACTCAACTTGCCCTCTTTTGAATCAATTTTTGAGCTTGACTATTGGGTAGATGACTTCCTCTTCATGTGATCGACTATACTTTCTTGGTTGATTCGTTTCAGTTATAAAAAAAGAGCATAAAATTAAACTTGCAGCGAAGGGTTCCTTGTTGGTGAGACAGATAGACTATAAGCCTCCTGTTTACGGATCAAGTAGAGAAGGTGTTCTAAAATAAGTATATATATATAGTTTCATCAAGGACACCACTGTGGTCTTGGATTCTCTAGTTGTTTTGATGAATTCATTTGATCCTGTTGTAGATTCTTCCTTGAGATAATATTTCTTGATACCTAATTATTATTTTCCTCCTTGCCTTGATCTTAATACTTGATTATCCATTATAGGTGACTTATTGGAATACAAATCATTTGATTTAAATATTCAAAGTAGATATATTAGTGATTCATATATCCTTAAATTAAATAATGTCCAAGAAGTAATAAGTTAAATTCATATACTACAATCGTATATGAACAAGGGACAAGAAGTTGTTGTGAACTTGGTTATGCAAAATATCATAGAAATATATTTGTTTCACCTTTGGACATGACATAGGAACCAACTATAACATACCAATTTTGATTCCATGATTAATTTGTAATTAGTTATGTTTAACATTGGTTTTATTATAGCATGTATATTTAATTACCATTCCATGGTGATTTGGGCATATTAAACATTGCATATATTTCGTTTTCATCTAATGAAGAAAACAAAAAGATAATTAAGAATGAGCACTTATGGAGGCTATGATACCACGGGTGGGGAAAATTTAGGGGTATTAAAGGGGGTTTTTACTTGTCAAAAGTCCCAATCCACCTTGCTAAATTATTTTGTGAGTAACCATCTATTCCTCATTTTTACTTATCCAAAACCAATCATTGAATGAATGTAAACGGGTTGGTGGAAGAAGTCACCTACCTAGTTATGAGGGCATGGAAAAGTTACCTCATGATGGGAATGGTCATATTGAATTCATACAAGAGGTGGGTTAGAGAATACTTTCCCATAGTTATGACAATATGGGCTGAGTGCAATATTTTTCGGGAATGGTGAGAGTCCAACATGCATGGGAAAAAAAGAAGAAGAAAAATTCAAGTAGAGGATAGAGATGAGTTTAGAAAGGGGGATGAGGAATAAAAAATGAAGTTCATGAAGATAAATAAAGACATCCATGGTTTGAGGAAGAGAAAACATAAAAAAAAAAAATTATCATCTTGCGTTGAGTATGAAATTGGGATAAACTTCTGAAGTTGTGGACTATATAAGGTACCTTCTTGGGCACATACTAAAAAGAACTTGTGGGGGAGACTTTTAAGGGACTACGAAGAAGAGACGGGATGTATCACCTTGTGCTATTTGGGTAGGAATTGTTGGGCTGTTATATTATTTGCAGTGAAATGCAATGTGGATCGACTAGTAGTCGAAGTCGAAGGTCGAGGTGGTTCGACCATGTAAAGACAAAGTCAAGGTGGATCGACAAAAAGTCGAAGATCGAGGTTAGTCAACTGGGTAAATTTGAATTTGAAGGTCAAGGTGGTTCGACATGGTAAATACATCGACATCAAGTCCAAGAGTTCATCAAACAAGAGGTCGATAGGTGAGCATGTGGTGACCAACTGAAGACCGAATGAAGGATAATTGGTAGTTGATGGTAATCCAACTTGATAGTCAACTGTAACAATGTGTAACATCCCGCTCTGGCTCACTGAGAAAACTTATTCTTTGAGGACACTTGCTCACAAGTGATTTGGACTTTCATGATGTTAAAACATTTATCCTTGATTATGATGTGTTATGATAGATGACATGATGTTTTACTGCTTTGTCGTGGACAGGTGCTATTGAATCAGTTTTATTGAGTGTGCAGGGTTTTGTACCTTGAGGATGCAGAGGCATCGGTGGAACCCCTTGGACTCCAGATTGAGTCAGGGAGTGTGCTATTTGGGTTGATTTATTTACCGTGATATTTCATTGATTTGATGATATGATGTTGACATGTTCTGACACGATTGTTGATGATGCAGGCTGACGATAGCTTTCCGACCAGACTCACATATGGATTAAAGGGGTCACACACAATTTCTAGAGAGGTTGAGGGAGAGGTGTGGACAACAGCCCTACCACAGCCTACTAGCACTCCCGCCATGGCTCAAACTGTAGGTTAATGATTACCTAGTTTGAGAGGATCCACGATTCCGTGAGGGAAGACTGCGATAGTCGCTCACGATGATTCTAAGGGGCACACAATAAGGCAGGGGCCTTATTCCTTAGAGCCCTTAGTCTCCCACAAGTTCACCTGACGGAGTGTTGACTCCATGCGTTATAGATGTCTACCAATCAGTCAAGTTGGCGAGTGGCACCCTTGGAGCACGTGGTGCATCCTGAAGGGCACGTCGCGCAAAAGAACCACAAGAAGCGAGTGACACCCTTGGAGCACATGGTGCATCCTGAAGGGCATGTCACGCAAAAGAAACGAATGAGGCGAGTGGCACCCTTGGAGCACGTAGTGCATCCTGAAGGGCACGTCGCGTTGATGATGATGAAGAAACAAACCTAGATGGCCCTAAGACATTTACGCCTTAAGAAATCCTTAAACAACTTCCCTAACCAAGTGTCGCCCAGTTCAGAATCAAAGTCCTAAGTCTAAAACTTTTCTAGGGTAAAATTTTTTTTTTAGTCTAACCTTAAGAAAAAGACCCTAGAATAAAAATAAAAATTCAAACAAAAACCCACTTAAGTAATAGTTAGGTCTTCATAAAAATCTTGCGGTAAATGAAGAGAGTAAGAATTTAATTAAAACTAATGGTTTTAAAAATTTGCAAAAAAGAAATTTTTTCCTAACTTGTGAAAGTACAAAAGATGTTAAATAAATAATAAATGGGAAGGATTTAATAGCGCAACTGCCATTTTGGGTCTAATAAAAAGGGGAAAGAAGGGAATAATAAGAATTTGGAAACTAAGTAAATGGAGAAAACATAATAAAGGAAAGATGGGATCTTATGGTAAAAAGCGAGGTCAACATAGTAAGGAATCTGCAATTAAGAACCTTCTAAAATGAACTAAAATTAGAAGCTTCATTTTAGGGAAAGTAATTAAACCTGTAAGGGAATCTAGGAACACCTAGGAGTGAATTTAGGGGCAACTCTAGGTGGGTGAGGGAATTGAGTAAATTAATAAATTAAAGAAAATAATTACTAGAGGAAAGAGGGGGATGGATGACACTTGTGCGAAGGAGATCATTTAGTATTTTTTTATTAAAACTTAATTAAAATGTGATTTAGGTAAAGTTGGAGGAGGGAAAAATTCTATAAAAGAAAGGGAAGATGAGGAATAAAAGGGGGATCGGATGTTAGCATAACGTTATGCTGCCAAATTTGTGACTTGACTGATTACTTGTGAGGAGTTGGGATTTTCTCAGCTTGGATAGGAGTGGTAGCTCGGCCTTGCGAGGCGAGTTGGGAAGCTAGACATACCATCTAGATAGAGTGTGGCCCCTTTGCGGCTCGGGGGGCTAAGGGGGAAGCAAAGTACCCCTAGCGATTAGATGGGAGGTACCGGTGTGGTCTCGACGGTCGGCGAGCGGGAGTGGCACGGAGCGCGCAGTCAACATTCGAGGCGGGAGTTAAGGCAACGGTATGGTTTTTGTTTAATTAATTCGGTCAAATAGGATGCATTATGATCTACGCTTGTATCAGAATATTGGTTGTATATGTATTGAATTCTAATTCTATGGAGTTGTAATAAAAATCTGTTATTAATGGAATCTTCTTTTCGCTGGAAATGTAGATAGGTTGATTGTATATGTATTTTTCTCTAATACTCTACAAATGTAATAAAAATATGTTCTCAAATGTATTATCCTTGTGTATTGAAGCGTATTAGATTGGTTTTTATATGTATTTTTCCAGCAGATGTAATAAAAATGTTTTTACTGTATGTAATCTCCTTTTCACTTGAAAAGTAATAAGACTGGTCGTATAGTTATAGTTATTGTTTGTAATTTTAAATTGCTAGATGGATAAATTGAATGGAATCCTTTCCTTCCACTGTTATGCGGGCTCATACCGCCCAGATCCTTGGGAATGGTAACGTTCTATCCCTTTCACCCAACGATCTACCCCTATGACCTTAATTTCCCTTGGCTCTTCGTTTGTCCAGATTTATCTCTGCTCTAGCAAAATCGATTTGACCCAACAACTCCCTGTCTTACTCAGCTAATGGAATCCTCCATCTCCATGATGTTTTTTATTTCCACTCAGCCTTATCTCTATGAATTCTTGGGTGGTGTTATCCCTACGAATTTTCCCTTTAAAATCGTTGTATTTAATATGCACACTCTGTGAATTATGGGTGCCTTAACCCAACCATTTTATTTTTATTATCAGTATTGTTGTTGCGCCTTCCCTCTGCAACTGTCGGCGCACATCTGAAATTGTTGTTGCAGCCTCCCTCTGCAACTGTTTAAGTTTTTCCCTTCCAGCCCCTACCAGCCATGAGAAGATCATATCCCTTTTCGCCCCTGCATTTTGATTTTGAATCGAATACAATCACCCATGCAACAGTGTGATGTGCGGCTGTGACCGTTATTCCTCGACTCTGTCCAGTCAACACGTCATCGTTTCATGTTTTCTGGAAAAGTTAGTTCATTCTGTTAATTCTCTCTGGCCTTTGTTCTATTAAATCATTCTGGCAAATTTAATTCGCTCAGGAAAATTTAATTCGTTCTGGCAAATTTAATTCGTTCTGGCAAATTTAATTCGCTCTAGCAAAGTTAATTCGTTCTGTTAATTCGCTCTGGCCTTCGTTCTGTTAAATCGTTCTGGCAAATTTAATTCGGTAATGGGTCTCTCTAGTTGTTCCAGTTTAACAATTCATTCATCTTATTTCTTGCACTGTAATTTAGGTCATTTTAAAATGCCTAAATGTTATGCAGAGTAAATCCTAATGTGCCCAGCTCGGTAAACCATTGGGTAATAAGCCATTTCCTAAATTTAAACTTTAAACTGTTTCAATAATCCTATTCTAATTTCATTGAAGTCATTAATAGAAATAGAACGGGCTTGTCATCCTTTTAAAACTAGCACAATTTCTTATTTACTAACCTGCCTCATCATCCTTACAGGCATTGAGTATGTGCTTCATTCAGTTTTGTAATTCGTTTGCATTCATGACAGTCAGAATTTAGACTTCTAGTTCCCTATAGAGCCACCTTAGTTCGTGATTTAGATGTGAATCTTTTAAGTCTAACAATTCCATCCTATAGTTTGGAAATGATTCAAGTTGTTTGTGGGTATTGCTTTAATATATAATTCAATTTGTTTTACTAAATTTTAGGACAGTGGCAATAAATTGGAATGGCTTATATACTATGAAAAATGTCTCTATTTGGGGTATCGTTCTAATCTAAGTTGATAAACGTTTTCATGTAAACTAGTATTGAGTTAATGATGTTATTCTAACATCAATCGTGTGGTTTAATAATTTTGGGTATTGTAGCAATACGACTAGGATATGGCTTATATGCAAGAGTATTGTTTTATTTCTTTATTTTGAATATCGTTCTATAATAAGTTGATGAATGGTTTAATATAAGTTGAGCATTGATTTAATACCTTCATTCTAATGTCAATTGGTTTAGTTAATATATTTGGGTATTTCTTAATATTGGGGAATATTGTTTTTAACTTAAATTTTAGTGGTCGATATCATGCAATAGGTGAGGTCTTTGTTAATTCAATTGCGAAGTCATTTTAATTTCAAAAGCAAGAAGGTAGTTAATTGATGGAAGTATTATCAAATTTCTTTGCTATTCATGCCCAGTAAGATGTAAGATTCTGGTTGTTTTAATTACATGTCCTTGGAATATAAATGATGGCATGGTTATTTTAGGGTCTTGGCATTGTAGTTCATTGTGGTTGATAACAATTAAAATGCGAATTTCGGGTTATCAAAATGGAAATGTTGTTTTTGGATAAGAAGTAATGATAGGGTTATTTTATGATCATGTTAGTGTAGATCATTGTCATTGACAATAATAAAATGTACAGTACTTGTGATTTTACTTGAAATGTTAGTGGAAGGTAAAATAATGATACCGTTGCTTTATGTCAGTGCTAACTTTCATGGTAAGGTAATGTTAGTGGGTTTATCATTATGGTAATGATATCATTGCTCAATTGGATTTTGTTTTTATTGCGGATTGTGATCTGTGTTGCCCTTCATTCTGGCGGGCACCCTTATCCGATAGGTTCCTTCTGCAGGGTGCTTTCATTGATTGGCTTAGTGTTGGATGTTAAATTTTCGGGTTAATTTCAGGGTTAGTACTACAATTGGAATTGTCCAAACTCACAGTTGTATGATAACAGACTCTTCGATCTGATAAAACTAGTCGCTCTGTATATAAGTCTGTGTGTGTGATTAATTTTTGTGTAAGGAATCCAGCTCCGTATCAAGAGTCTCGGGCCCTTTAAATTCAGGGTTTCCACTCTTGCGACACACCTAACAGAGATTACTAGTTTCTGCCTGAGCAGTCGACCAGGAGCCTATCTGACATTCTCTCTCTCCGGAGCAGAGAATGAAGATTAAACGCCCTGCTTTCCTGTGAAGAAATAGTAAAATCTACTACTATGGATTCTTCCTTCTGTGTTCGTACTGTACATAACCCAGTATGTCGTTTAATGCTTGCAGTTACTTGTTGTGCGCCTTATGTCTATGGTCGTTTAATGCTTGCAGTTATTTGTGGTGCGCCTTATGTCTTCTTGTTGTGATCATCGTGGTTGCGTCTTGTTAGTTGTTGGGTGGTGACGTAGAGTCAAGTGTGTCTGTTTCCTCTTTACACGCGCGCACACTCCTTAAAAAAAATAAAAATTTGCACCTGTTATTGTCGTAACGAGGAGGTTCGTTACATATGGTATCAGAGCGGGTTCGACCCGCGACTTGGGATTCGCTACGGCTTTTGTTGACATGATTAGATTTGATTATATTGTTGCTGATCGAGTTGATTGTGTGCGTGCAGGTAATCATGGTTAGAGGACGCCGCAGAGGCAGACGACGGGGTGCTAGGAGAGTAGGCGTGACGCCTCCAGTAGCATCCACGCCAGAGGGGTCTAACCCCTAGGGAGGCGAGAAGGTTCTCGGACAGGGGCAGATAACAGTTGGTGATGTTGTTGGGATGATGAGATATTTTCAGCGCATGTCCGAGGCACTGATAGCCGATTGGACAAAGATGAGGCCAGGGCATTGGCACCCGCTGAGGTTCCACCGCGTGCACTGGCCGTTACAGGTAGCATTCACTGTGAACTCGAGAAGGTTAAATTTCTCGAGTTCTTTGGTGCCCCAGATGGTGCCACCGCCGAGGCATGGTTGGATAATATGGCGATGTGCTTCGCACTTCGCGATTATACCTCCAACATGAAGGTCTGTATGGTGGTCTTTCAACTGAAGGGGAGCGCTCTTCTATTGTGGAAGACGCTCCTGCCGCAGCTGAACATGGCCGTTGAAGACGTGTCATGGGAATTGTTCGAGGAGTGGTTCCGAGAGAGGTAGCTTTCAGAGGAATTCATTGAGTGTCAGCTCAATGAGTTCAACGCATTATGACAAGGAGGTCGTACGGTGCCCGAGTACGAGGCACGTTTCATGGAGCTGCTCCGGTATGCTCCGCACCTTAACACAGAGAAACTCAAGGTCAACCGGTTCATGTTTGGCCTTAACGGCAGCCTGCGTGCAAAGGTTATGATATTGATGCCTCAAACCTTACACGACGTTGTCAAAAGGGCCCTCATAGAAGAGGAGGAGCTTATCAGTGGGGGTCAGACAAGGACTCCAGCGAGACCAGTAGGGCAGGGTGCATCTGGTACACCGCAACATCATACCCCAGTGAGACATACGCCAGGATATCATGACTTCCAGAGAGGATCCACTTTCACTACACCCCGAAAACCTCTGCCTCAACAGCGGGCACCTTATCGGGGACCACATCATCAGCAACAACATCGCTCGCAACAACAACAGTTAAGGCCTGTTCAGCAGAACAGACCTGGGTTCCAGGCCAGTCGGCCGTCATCTTCTACTTTGGGTACCAGGACTACTGGACCGAGGAAGGGGTGTTGGATGTGTGGGGAGCCACACTACCAGCGCGACTATCCTGTGGAGAGGACCAGAGCGTCCAGATCAGCCGAACCCGCTACAGTGGGAGATATGGGCAAGGCCCATCGGATTCATGCAGCGGTGAATAACTGCCAGGCAGAGCACCAGTCGAATCTGCTCGAGACGACAAGTACTGTCACTGACCAGACCCTTAGTATTTTGATAGACCCAGGTGCTACTGAGAATTTCATTTCTGGTGCAACGCTAAAAGGGATTAAGGTAAAGGCAGTCAAACAGGACGAGTTTAGCTTCATAGAGATGGATTCAGGAGCCAAATCGAAGGTTGGAGGAAAGGTTATGGGCTGTGCCCTTAACCTGGGAGAGTTTGTCATGAGGGTCAACTTTTACGTCACGATCTTAAGAGCTTATGACGTCGTGATTGGTATGGATTGGTTGGAATCGCATGATGCGATACTCAACTGTAAGACAAAACGGTTGAGCTTGGTTGATGACGAAGGACAGAGACGTGTGATTGTGGGATGGAACCAGGGAGTTTCCCTGAGGTTCGTCTCTTCCTTACAGCTACGGAAGAGTATGCGCAAGGGGTGCAAGCTTTATGCGATCCTTGCGCTAAACGAGAAGGGGGTAGTGGAAGGTCTAGAACACCTTCCGGTGGTGAAGGAGTTTATGGATGTATTTCCAGAGGAGTTACCTGGGATGCCGCCAGAAAGGGAATTGGAGTTTACCATAGACCTGAAGTCGAGGACCGAACCGATAGAAAGAACGACTTACCGGATGTCGACCCCGGAGTTGCAAGAGTTTAAAATGAAACTGAAGGAGTTGTTGGACCTGGGACTGATACGTCTTAGTGTGTCATCGTGGGGTACACCTTTTATTTTCATTTGGAAGAAGGACGGATCATGGAGGCTTTGCATTGACTACCGTCAACTGAATAAGGCTATGATCAAGAATCAATATCCCTTACCAAGAATTGATGATCTGTTCGATCAAATGAAGGGTGCGACGGTGTTCTCCAAGATCGATTTGCGATCAAGGTATCGCTAGTTGTAGATCAAGGAGGATGACGTCCCTAAACCACCTTTAAGACGATATTTGGACATTACGAGTTTACTGTTTTACCGTTTGGACTGAAAAACGCCCCAGGGGTATTCATGAGTTTGATGAACGGGGTGTTCCGCGAGTACTTGGACAAGTTCATCCAAGTATTCATTGACAATATCTTGATCTACTCTCGGACGACGGAGGATCATGACGAGCACTTGCGCTTGGTACTATAGTGTCTACGAGAGAACAAATTGTATGGGAAGATGTCCAAATGCTCTTTTTATCAATCGAGGATTCACTACTTAGGGCATGTCATCTCCGGCGAAGGCATCGCCGTGGATCCAACAAAGGTTGAGGCTATTATGGAATGGCCTACGCCAACGAATGTCGCTGAAGTGCGTATTTTTATGGGTTTAGCAGGATACTATCAACTGTTTGTCGAGGGATTTTCGAAGATAACAAATCCGATCACGGGATTGCAAAAGAAAAACAATAAGTTTGTTTGGACCGAGAAATGCGCGGAATCATTTCGAAGGCTGAAAG
>SNQJ01S0005840.1:0-13738 GCA_010110895.2 Picea sitchensis | reverse complement strand
AATAAGGCGGGGGCCTTATTCCTTAGATCCCTTAGTCTCCCACAAGTTCACCTGGCAGAGTGTTGACTCCAGGGGTTATAGATGTCTACCAATCAGTCAAGTTGGCGAGTGTCACCCTTGGATCACATGGTGCATCCTGAAGGGCACGTTGCGCAAAAGAACCACAAGAAGCAAGTGGCACCCTTGGAGTACGTGGTGCATCCTGAAGGGCACGTCGCGCAAAAGAAACAAATGAGGTGAATGGCACCCTTGGAGCACGTAGTGCGTCCTGAAGGGCACGTCGCATTGATGATGATGAAGAAACAAACCTAGATGGCCCTAAGACATTTACGCCTTAAGAAATCCTTAAAAGACTTCCCTAACCAAGTGTCGCCCGGTTCAGAATCTAAGTCCTAAGTCTAAAACGTTTCTAGGGTAAAAAACATTTAGTGTAACCTTAAGAAAAAGACCCTAGAATAAAAATAAAAATTCAAACAAAAACCCACTTAAGTAATAGTTAGGTCTTCATAAAATTCTTGGGGTAAATGAAGGGAGTAAGAATTTAATTAAAACTAATGGTTTTAAAAATTTGCAAAAAAGAAATTATTTCCTAACTTGTGAAAGTACAAAAGATGTTAAATAAATAATAAATGGGAAGGATTTAATAGCGCAACTGCCATTTTGGGTATAATAAAAAGGGGAAAGAAGGGAATAATAAGAATTGGGAAACCAAGTAAATGGAGGAAACATAATAAAGGAAAGATGGGAACTTATGGTAAAAAGCGAGGTCAACATAGTAAGGAATCTGCAATTAAGAACCTTCTAAAATGAACTAAAATTAGCAGCTTCATTTTAGGGAAAGTAATTAAACCTGTAAGGGAATCTAGGAACACCTAGGAGTGAATTTAGGGGCAACTCTAGGTGGGTGAGGGAATTGAGTAAATTAATAAATTAAAGAAAATAATTACTAGAGGAAAGAGGGGGATGGACGAAACTTGTGCGAAGGAGATCATTTAGTATTTTTTTATTAAAACTTAATTAAAATGTGATTTAGGGAAAGTTGGAGGAGGGAAAAACTCTATAAAAGAAAGGGAAGAGGAGGAAGAAAAGGGGGATCGGCTTTTAGCGTAACGTTACGTTGCCGGATTTGTGACTTGACTGATTACTTATTAGGAGTTGGGATTTTCTCAGCTCGGATAGGAGTTGTAGCTCGGCCTTGCGAGGCGAGCTGGGAAGCTAGACATACCATCTGGATAGAGTGTGGCCCCTTTTCAGCTCAGGGGGCTAAGGGTGAAGCAAAGTACCCCTAACGATTGGCTGGGAGGTACCGGTGTGGTCTCGACAGTTGGCGAGCGGGAGAGGCACGGAGCAGGAGTGACACGAAGCGCGCAGTCACCATTCGAGGCGGGAATTAAGGAAACGGTATGGTTTTTGTTTAATTAATTCAGTCGAATAGGATGCATTATGATCTACGTTGGTATCAAAATATTGGTTGTATATGTATTTCATTCTAATTCTATGCAGTTGTAATAAAAATCTGTTATCAATAGAATCTTCTTGTCGTTGGAAATGTAGATAGGTTGATTGTATATGTATTTTTCTCTAATACTCTGCAAATGTAATAAAATTATGTTCTCAAATGTATTATCCTTGTGGATTGAAGCGTAATAGATTGGTTTTTATATGTATTTTTCCAGCAGATGTAATAAAAACGTTTTTACCGAATGTAATCTCCTTTTCACTTGAAAAGTAATAAGACTGGTCGTATATTTATATTTATTGTTTGTAATTTTAAATTGCTAGATGGATAAATTGACTGGAATCCTTTCCTTCCACTGTTATGTGGGTTCATACCACCCTGATCCTTGGGAATGGTAACGTTCTATCCCTTTCACCCAACGATCTACCCCTATGACCTTAATTTCCCTTGGCTCTGCGTTTGTCCAGATTTATCTCTGCTCTAGCAAAATCGATTTGACCCAACAAATCCCTGTCTTACTCAGCTAATGGAATCCTCCATCTCCATGATGTTTTTTATTTCCACTCAGCCTTATCTCTATGAATTCTTGGGTGGTGTTATCCCTATGAATTTTCCCTTTAAAATCGTTGTATTTAATATGCACGCTCTGTGAATTATGGGTTCCTTAACCCAACCATTTTATTTTTATTATCTGTATTGTTGTTGTGCCCTCCCTCTGCAACTGTCAGCGCACATCTGAAATTGTTGTTGCGGCCTCCCTCTGCAACTGTTTAAATTTTTCCCTTCCAGCCACTGCTAGTCGTGAGAAGATCATATCCCTTTTCGCCCCTGCATTTTGATTTTGAATCGAATACAATCACCCATGCAACAATGTGATGTACGGCCGTGACCGTCATTCCCAGACTCTGTCCGGTCAACCCGCCATCGTTTCGTGTTTTCTGGCAAAGTTAGTTCGTTCTGTTAATTCTCTCTGGCCTTTGTTTTGTTAAATCGTTCTGGCAAATTTAATTCACTCAAGAAAATTTAATTCGTTCTGGCAAATTTAATTCGTTCTGGCAAATTTAATTCGCTCTGGCAAAGTTAATTCGTTATGTTAATTCGCTCTGGCCTTCGTTCTTTTAAATCGTTCTGGCAAATTTAATTCGGTAATGGGTCTCTCTAGTTGTTCTTGTTTAACAATTCATTCATTTGATTTCTTGCACTGTAATTTAGGTCATTTTAAAATGCCTAAATGTTATGAAGAGTAAATCCTAATGTGCCCAGCCCGGTAAACCATTGGGTAATAAGTCGTTTCCTAAATTTAAACTTTAAACTGTTTCAATAATCCTATTATGATTTCATTGAAGTCATTAATAGAAATAGAACGGGCTTGTCATCCTTTTAAAACTAGCACAATTTCTTATTTACTAACCTGCCTCGTCATCCTTACAGGCGTTGAGTATGTTCTTCATTCAGTTTTGTAATTCGTTTGCATTCATGACAACCAGAATTTAGACTTCTAGTTCCCTATAGAACCACCTTAGTTCGTGATTTATATGCGAATCTTTTAAGTCTAACAATTCCATCGTATAGTTGGGCAATGATTCAAGTTGTTTGTGGGTATTGCTTTAATATATAATTAAATTTGTTTTACTAGATTTTAGGACAACGACAATAAATTGGAATGGCTTATATACTATGACAAATGTCTCTATTTGGGGTATCATTATAATCTAAGTTGATAAACGTTTTCATGTAAACTAGTATTGAGTTAATGTTATTATTCTAACATCAATCAGGTGGTTTAATAATTTTGGGTATTGTGGCAATACGACTGGGATATGGCTTATATGCAAGAGTATTGTTTTATTTCTTTATTTTGGATATCGTTCTATAATAAGTTGATGAATGGTTTAATATAAGTTGAGCATTGATTTAATACCTTCATTCGAATGTCAATTGGTTTAGTTAATATATTTGGGTATTGCTTAATATTGGGGAATATTGTTTTTAACTTAAATTTTAGTGGTCGATATCATGCAAGAGGTGAGGTCTTTGTTAATTTAATTGCGAAGTCATTTTAATTTCAAAAGCAAGAAGGTAGTTAATTGATGGAAGTATTATCAAATTTATCTGCTATTCATGCCCAATAAGATGTAAGATCCTGGTTGTTTTAATTGCATTTCCTTGGAATATAAATGATGGCATGGTTATTTTAGGGTCTTGGCATTGTAGTTCATTGTGGTTGATAACAATTAAAATGAAAATTCTAGGTTATCGAAATGGCAATGTTGTTTTCGGATAAGAAGTAATGATAGGGTTATTTTATGATCATGTTAGTGTAGATCATTGTCATTGACAATAATAAAATGTACAGTACTTGTGATTTTACTTGAAATGTTAGTGGAAGGTAAAATAATGATACGGTTGCTTTATGTCAGTGCTAACTTTCATGGTAAGGTAATGTTAGTGTGTTTATCATTATGGTAATGATATTATTGCTCAATTGACTTTTGTTTTTATTGCGGATTGGGATCTGTGTTGCCCTTCATTCTGGCGGGCACCCTTATCCGAAGGGTTCCTTCTGCAGGGTGCTTTCATTGATTTTCTTAGGGTTGGCTGTTAAATTTTTGGGTTAATTTCAGGGTTAGTACTACAATTGGAATTGTCCAAACTCACAGTTGTATGATATCAGACTCTTCGATCTGATAAAACTAGTCGCTCTATATATAACTCTGTGTGTGTGATTAATTTTTGTGTAAGGAATCCAGTGTCGTATCAAGAGTCTCGGGCCCTTTAAAGGCAGGGTTTCTACTCTTGCGACACACCTGACAGAGATTACTAGTTTCTTCCTGAGCAGTCGGCCAGGAGCCTATCTGACATTCTCTCTCTCCGGAGCAGAGAACGAAGATTAAACGCCCTGCTTTCCTGTGCAGAAATAGTAAAATCTACTACTATGGATTCTTCCTTTTGTGTTCGTACTGTACATAACCCAGTATGTCGTTTAATGTTTGCAGTTACTTGTTGTGCGCCTTATGTCTATGGTCGTTTAATGCTTGCAGTTATTTGTGGTGCGCCTTATGTCTTCTTGTTGTGATGATCGTGGTTGCATCTTGTTAGTCGTCGGGTGGTGACGTAGAGTCAAGTGTGTCTGTTTCCTCTTTACACACATGCACACACCTTAAAAAAAAAAAAAAATCACCTTTTATCAGAGTTGTTGTCGTAACGAGGAGGTTCGTTAGACAATGTAAAAAAATCCTAAGATTCACAGGATTTGTAGCCAATGATATGCATAGATATGTAACCATTTTTGGGTGCATTTTATTTAGGGTTTTCCCTATTGTAAATCCTATAAAGAAGGCATGTTGTAACGTTGTAAAGGCTAATGAATAAATCAATAATCGTAGAGGTTGTTGGTGATGTAGATGTACGAGAAATTGGCTATAGGGTTGTTCTTGTGAAAGAAAGAGGTTATGATGTCAATTTTTCCTTAGGTGTGGACCAATGTTAGACATATAGCCTTTTATTCTGAATGAATAAGACAACAAGGAGCAGAATGCTCAAGGAATGTTAGTGTTTGGGTTTCGAGGGTAAAATTTCTATGTACTGTGTGTTTTTCATGACATTTACTTTCTTGATTAAATATTTATTCCTCTCTTCTGCTAGGTTTATCATGTAAGTGTGTCTCATTTCCTAACATGTGGTATCAGAGATTGGTTTAATAACCTTGGATATGAGCTAAAACCTAGGTATAGTAAGAGTCGTAAATTAGAAATATTTAAAGATTGTGCTAAATATTGTGTTAAAGAATGGAAAGTAGCTCGAGAATAGAGATCAAAAAATTCAATGTCCAAAATTTTGAGATTTGGAAGCTTAAAATTGAAGATCTCCTTGTAGATAGAGAACAATGGACAATAGTTTGTCTAGGTACCATGTTGACAGGTATGTCAATGGAAGAATGGGAAAAAATTGAGAGAAGAGAAAGGAGTATGATTTGAATTTGTCTTTCATATTCAGTGTTGTTGAATCTCTTAGGTGAATATTCGGCCAAGAAACTGTAGGACAAGTTGGGAAGCTTGTATGAGTCGAAGCATGTACATAGATAAAGGAAAATTCCCTGATAGAAAGTCTAAGTCGAAGGGTAGATATAAATCCCTGGTTCAGTTGACAAGAAGATGCTAGAAATACAGTAAATATGGGCATTAAAAAAAGGAATGCAATTCCAAGGGGATGGAAGTTAGTACAGGATTTGACAAGACGCAGTTGAATGAGAGAAATACGACTCTAGATAATGGAGGCTATGTGTACCTGGCATCGACTAGTACACATTAAAAACAAGATTTTTGGTTGATGGAATAAGGATCATCTTATCATATGACACCACATAGAGAATGGTTTTGAGAATATGAATGATATGAAGGAGAAGAAGTGTTCTTGGGTGACGAATCGACAACTAGAATTGTCGGGTGGGGAAGAGTTCAACTGATACTACAGGATGTGAGGAGTCGAACCCTTCTTGGTTTACTACACATTCTAGGTTTGACAGGAAACCTTATATATATTAGTAAGATGAGTGATGTTGGCGTGCACACTCTATTTCAGAAGGATTCGTGCAAGATGGTCAAAGGTGTGATGGTATTAATGAAAGGAATTTGGATTGGAATCCTATACAAGTTAATAGGGAGTGTCGAATCAAATGGATGCAACAACATTAATGTTCCTAAAGTCGACTTTAATTTGAATCGACTCGGCTCAACTCGGGATAATTCGATTCAAACCGACTAGAAAAGTGATAATAAATTTGACCTAACCATGTTATGGCACGAGAGGATGGGACACATTGGAGAAAAAGGACTTTAAGCTATGCATAAAAAAGGTATGGTTGAAGACTTTCCTACATAACATTTAGAAGTCAACTTTTGTGAACATTTTATATATGGAAAACAAAGTCGGGCGAGGTGCCCATCTAGAGTGAAAAGGGAAAATGGGATTCTAGAGCTAGTTCATAGTGATGTGTTTGGCCTTGTTACAGTTCCTTCACTTGGTGGATCCCTATATTATAGCTCCTTCATAGATGATTTTTAGAAGAATACATGGATATATTTCTTGAGGAATAAATAATAGGTTTTCAAGAAATTCAAAGAGCTTAAATTTCTTGTAGAAAACCAGATAGATAAGAATATTAAGGTGCTAAGAAATGACAATGGTGGTGAATTATGTGGAAAATAATTTGATCAGTTCTACGAGTAGTGTGGCATATCATGCCAAACTACCACACCATATAACCAAAAAAATAATGGAGTTTTTGAGAGAATGAAAAGAACGTCGATGGACAAGGAAAGGAGCATGCTTAGTGGTGCTAGGATCACACAAGAATTCTGGGAAGAGGAAGTCGACACTACAAGATATCTATTGAATATGTCTCCTTCATCAACACTAGTCGACACAACTCCAAATGAGGTATGGCATTGTAAGAAGCCTTCGTTTTCACATCTCAAAGTATTTGGAGGTGATGCATTTTTCCATGCTCCTAAGGAAAAGAGCAGCAAGATGGAAAAGAAGGAAGTCAAATGTATTTTCATTGGATACAAAAAATGAATGAAAGGATATAAGCTTTGGGATCCTGCATAAAGGAAAAAATATACAGTAGAGATGTGGTCTTCAGAGAAGTTGGAGGTAATTATGAGCCCGAGGAAATTGTTCAGACCGAGAATAATCCTGAGATGGTGTGGTTGGAACTGAGGAACAAAGAATATGATTCATATGACTCAACTGAATCAGAGGAAGAAGTGGAACAACCGGCCCCAGTTGTAAGGAGGTTATAAATATTAAGAAAATCATTCCAAAGTTATATTTCTCCTCACATATATTCCACATTTGTATTAAATGACACCGACGATGAGCCCAAGTTGGTCGAGGAGACAGTCAAATCAATAGAGGGAAAAATATGGAAGGACTCCATGGTAAAAGAGATGGAATCCTTTCACACGAATGAGATGTGGGAATTAGTCAAGTTTCTTAGTGGAAAAAATCCTATCAATAGTAAATGGGTATTCAAAAAGAAGTTGAATGCAATAGGTCAAGTGGATAAATTTAAAGATTGACTGGTAGCAAAAGGATATTCCCAAGTCGAAGGAGTCGACTTCGGTGAGATTTTTTCCCCTGCTGAAAAATTAACTTCCATTAGAGTACTAATTTTATTGGCTGCATCATTTGATATGGAAATAGAATAAATGGATGTGAATACAATGTTCCTACATGAGGACCTAGAAGAATAAATCTACATGAAACAACTTAAAGGATTTGTAGTAAAGGGAAAGAAAGATTTTGTGTGTAAAATGAAAATATCCCTTTATGGTATAAATAAATCACCAAGGATGTGGTACCAAAATTTTGACACATACATCCTTAGTTTGGGATTTGTGAGAAGCAAGGTTCATCACTGCATATATTCCAAAGAAGAAGGTGGGTGTTTCATATGTGTAGCTTTGTATGTCAATGACATGTTGTTGATTGGAAGCAACATCGATGCAGCAATAAAGGAGATTAAGAATTAACTATGCTCCAAGTTCAACATGAAGGATATCGATGCAACTAAATTCATTATGGGAATAAAGATTAAGAGAGATCAAGAAGCTAGAAATATTTGGTTGAACCAAACGAAGTATATTGAAACAGTTTTGAAATGTTTCAACATGCATGATTGCAAATCGATGAAGGTGCCAATTCATGTGGGAGAAAAGATAATTGTTTAATAGTTTCCAAAGACATAGGAAGAAACAGATGACATGGCACGCGTTCCCTATGAAAGTGTTGTTGGTAGTCTAATGTATGCAATGGTCTACACTCAACTAGACATTTCCCATGCAATGGGAGTGTTGAGAAGATACATGTCGACACTTGAGAAGGTGCACTGGAAAACTATCAAGAGAGTATTCAAGTATTTGTGTGGAACACAAGACTATGCTATATGTTACCGAGGAAAACCTAGAGGTGACAGTGAATTAAATGCACTTGGCTTTGTCGATGCCGACTGGCCTGGAGATCTGGATCGACAGAGGTCGACCAATGGATAAGTCTTCAATATGTTCGATGGGACAATCAATTGGATGAGTAAGTGATAGGAGATTGTATCCTTGTCAACAACAAAAGTTGAATACATGGCAGCCTCTCATGGAAGAAAAAAAGCAGTATGGCTACAAAGGCTGTGTTCAAGAATCAGGTTTGAGAAGAGAGCTATGAAGATAAGTTTTGATATTCAAAGAACAATATTTATGGAAAAGAACCCATCTTATCATTTGAGGACTAAGAAAATTGATGTGAAATACCATTTCGTGAGAGACATCGTGGAAAGAAACAAGGTGTTGTTGGAGAAAGTAGACACGTTAGAAAACATAACAGACTCGTTGAACAAGTCTATGATTATTGTGAAGTTATCTTGGTGCAAAGAGGAAATGGGAACTTCTTCCCTGGTTCTGTGAAAGAAATTTTAGAGGTCTCCCGGTTTCAGAAAAGAAGACAAAAAGTGGGAGAATGTTGGGTTGTTATATTCTTGGCAGTGAAATTTGAGGTGGATCGACTGATAGTCGAAGGTCGAGGTGGTTCGACCAGGTAAAGATGAGGTCAAGGTGGATCGATAGAAAGTTTAAGTCGAAGGTAAAGGTGGTTCAAAATGGTAAAGACATCGACAACAAGTTGAATATTTCAACCAACAAGAGATCGATAGGTAGGTGTGTGGAAACCAACTAAAGACTAAATGAAGGTCGATTGTAATAGAAGATAATATGACTTGGTATTTGACTGTAATGAAATATTAAGATTCATGGGATTTGTAGCCAATGATATGCATGGATCTATAATTGTTTTTGGGCACCCTTTCTTTAGTGTTTTTCCTTTGTAAATCCTATAAATAAGGCTCATTGTAACTTCATAAAGGCTAATGATTTAATTAATAATAGTAGAGATTGTTAGTCATGTATATGTAAGATGAATTGGATACAAGGTTTTTCTTTTGCAAGAAAGAGTGTATGATGTCAATTGGGTCTTAGGTTTGGACCAAGGTTATACATGTAACCTTTTATTTTGAATGAATAAGACAACAAGGAGAAAAACACTAAAGAAATGTCGGTTTTCCTGGTTTGGGTTTCCAGGGTAAAATCTTTGTGTACTATGTGTTTGTTGTGTCATTTAATTTCTTGATTAAATCTTTATTCCTCTCTTATACTAGGTTTAGCATGGAAGTGTGTCTCATTTCCTAATAGGAATTGGGTGTTTCCAAGAGCTTAATATGTTCCTAACAACTTAATAGTGAGTTTATTGACTAGTAAATCCTTTCTCTGTGTCTGAGAGACTATCCAAAAATATCTGAGATTACCAATTTCACACTTGTGGTATCATAGCCTAGATAGAGGGTAACCTATTGTAGGGATATTAATTTGAAATAGATCCTATTATTGGGCAAAAATTGTTTTACCCTCATTCATTTGTTTGGACCACAATTATAACAACATAAGTCTCTCATTTATTGTCTATAAAATTTGTATTCATAAGTAATTCATGAAATTGTATGGTTGATGAATATAAATATGTGAGGAATGGAATGGAAATATGATATGTGATTCCTATATGTACAATGATTTATTTGTTGGAAACTTTCTCTTGAATTTATGCTAACAAATTATTGAAATTTACATTTGAATTTTTGAGAATTTCATGGTTTAAATTTCATAGGTTGAGGATTCTGTGTAATTTTTTTTTTTTTTTTTTAAAGAAATAATCTGAATAGTTTTGGTGCCTTATATAAATTACTTGTTGTGTATTTGAACATTTTATGTTGTGATCTCATAAACCTGGGGAAGGGATAGTCATTCCCACATTTATGCCAGGTGTTTCAACACACATTCCTTTCAAATAAATGTTATTCATCCACATCACTCTGAACTTTAGTGTTGAGATCATGAAATATATGGTCTGATGGAAACTCAAGTAACTTTTGTTGTGAAAATTTTGTCGCCAATTACAACTCAACATATATGTCTTAAAATGTTTGAAATTGATCCATATGAATATAAAGAGTCCCTTGAAATATTATGTATATAAATATTTAAGGAGGGTAGTTTTGAAATTGGAATGCCAAGGAATTTAGGAAATTCATGTTTATTCATGTTTTATTGATAGACACTTGCCAATAAATCAAGTTGTATTTCTCTTTCTTCAATTTCTACAAACAGTTATAACTGTTATAGTTTGAATATTGGCTCAAGGACCATTGAATTCTTATTAGTGAGATGCCCAAACTCATATAAATACAAAATGTGGTTCACTCATCAAAACGTCCAAATCTTGAGACATATCGATTAAGGAACAACTTAGAATTCATGTTATTAAATTCCCTATTGGTACCCCAAGTTTCCATTGAGGTTGGAAATGTCAAATATCTTCTATATTGGCTCCTAGATCCAATTTTTGTATGATGCTCAACCTTGAATCATAGTCAAGGCTCTGATTATCTCCACAAGAGTGACTTTAACCATCCCCCATTTGACATTTACATGATTTATTTACCTATGTTTGGGTGGGACCTTTCCTTGGTTACTTGAATCACCTCTTCCATCGGAATCTTGAAGGAATATTGATGCCCAGGGTCCATTTATCTTATAGAGTGGTATTGGATTTTGATATGCACAAAAAACAATTACTGTGGTTTTCTAGAAAATCTAGTTTAAATGGGATGTGAATCTAGAGAGAGTTCCTAGCATAGGCATAGTTCTTGGATCAAGTGAAAATACCTCCATCAATTTATTTTATATGGAGAACCAGTTGAGGTGAATACCCCTTATATTCTCAATCTATAGAAATGAGTTCTCAAATTGGTGCCCTAGTCTCCATTCTCCTTAACATTTTGAACTTCTACCTATGAATCAATTACTAAGATTGTCTTGGAATGGCATTTTAAATCCTTCCTTTCCATTAGAAATGTGAAACTTACCTTTAATTAGCCGCCAAAAAAATTAGTAGTGAGGTTGGAACTCTAGCCTCCCTTTTCATTGGTGGCTGGAGAAATTTACTCCACCGGTCAATCGATTAAATTGTTTGCTTGATACCCCAATAGTTTCTTGGTTTTTAGCGAATGGGAATCCCTTGTTATTGGCACCCCCAATATTTTCTCTTCATTCAAAATTAATCTAATATTCATCATCGACACCCTCGATCCTTTTGTCATCATTTACTCAATCCTTTCTCTAACTTCGATGATCAAAAAGTTAGAGTTGTTGAGTAGATAACGAAAATATAATAAGATCTCAAGAAGAGAAGAATGAGATAAATGTTTCCTTACTTTATATTTTGACTAAAATTCGGAAATAATTACACTACGGATATATTTCATGTAACACTGGAAAAATACCATGAAGGAAGAGGTTCTACAATGTTAAGAATTATATATCCAATGAAGTAATGACATCAAACTCCTAAAAATAATATATAGTTTCTTCAGATGAATCAACAAGAATTGTATCAAAGCCTACATCTTCTAAACATAAGAAGAAGAATAATATTTCTAGAGACTGTTTACAAGAAGAATTTAGGAAGGTGAAGCCACCTACCTTTGATAGTGAGGTGAAATAAAATGAGGAAATTGAATCATGGCTTCCATGATTAAACAAATACTTTTAGGTACGTGATTACTCTGAAATATGAAGGATAGAGTGGCCATTTTCAATATGAATGGTAGAGCATCAATCTGGTGGGGAGACCTTAGGAATGTGAAGAGGATTAGTGAGAGAAATTTCAGCTGGAATAAATTCAAGAAATACTTCCAATAGAAATACCTTTTAGAAAAGTATTATAATAGTAAGGTCGAAGAATTTCATGAGATGAGATTGGGATAATAAATCATGGATGACTACACAAACATATTTTTTGAATTGTTGAGATATGTTCCTAATATTCGATATGAAAAAGTGAAAATTTCACACTTTCTTAGTGGACTGCCTTAGTCCTACCAAGATAGGATTGAATTTGATTAGCCCAAGGCTCTAGAGGAGAAAATATGAAAGGAAAAATACTACTATGAGAAAGCTAAAAGTAAACTATAGTTCATTAATGTCTGTAAAGGAAAGAGAAAGGATACATCTAATTAGAAGAAGAAATTATTTAAGCCTTATTATCATAGGAACTGGGAAAATAATTCTAAGATAAGTTACCCAAAATAGATAAAATTCCAACAAAACATTCCTCTATAGTGTGGAAACCAACCAATAGAGGTACTATAAGAAAAGAAGAGGGAGTGATGGAAAGGACCACTGAAATGTTGGGGATGTGAAGAAGATCATTTTCTTAAATATTATCCCCATAGATAAGACAATAGTAAAATTATTCACAACATACAAGAAGCTACAATAGTCAATGATGTAGTGATAAGTGTTCCTATAATTAATGTTGCTATAGAAGATCGACAAGAAGAACACAAAGCATCGATGGTGTAAGTTGAGGGTAAGATTCCAAGAAATTTGTTTCCATTTTGATTGACCCAAGATATAATCTTAGCTATGTTGATCTCAATTTTTTGACTCTTGTGCCCTTCAAAAATGTAAGAACAAGAAATAATGGTTAGTGCAACTAGATATGAGAGCCAAAAGTAAATTCACTGAATAGGTGGAGGTATTCCCACTGGAAATGAATGGACTAATTACATGAGAAACTATGAATATTTTACGATTAGGATCATATAATTTTTTTATTAGCATGTATTTTCTAGAAAAACATAAATTCAAATTGGATTTGTAAAACAAAACATTTGAGTGTGTAGATGATGATAGGAATCCAAAAATATTGAAAGGCATTTCAAAACCCATCTCTATAATATAAGTCACAACGTTACTGTTGACCCAAAAATCTGCTCTGGGCTCAACATGGTGTTTTACACAGTTACTTCTCCATAAAATCCCCTTGGTGCTATGGTTCCAGTCAAAGACAGTGGCGGGGGTCATAGTTACTATGGCCTCTGCCCTTGAAAGAGTATCAGTTGGGTGCACTCAGGGATTTGTGGGCCTTCCCATGACATTTCTTCCTCATGTCAAGGCTGTTCTATTCAAGGAGTACAACACTTCCAAGTGGTATGGATCGGGACAAGATTTTCAACAAGCTATCATGAGCTCGATTCCGAGTCAGTATGATCCATATGAGGCACGCAAAGTTAAAGTCACCCGAACGGGCAAAACTAATAGCTGTAGCTTCCTGGTCTGATTCTGTTCAGATGATGGTATCAAAGGGAAAATCAAACCCAAACATGGTATAGGG
>SNQJ01S0005839.1:150785-168047 GCA_010110895.2 Picea sitchensis | reverse complement strand
TAAACTTTTTTATTTTCTTTCGTCCAATTGTTGACGTGTCAACCTTGTAGATTGAGGTTTTTTAGGAGAAGGAGAATTGTTCTCTCTATAGATGTTAGGATTGGTCCTTCTAGTAGCCATAGCCATATTTTTACTTTCAACATTTCTTGCCACCTTAAATGCATTCTCCAATGATTTGGGTTCCCAAAGGTGAAACTCAAGTTGAATGTTATCCTTGAAAGTTCCTATGAATACATCAATCAAGTGCTCATCTGGAATATCGGTTACCTTTATATTCAATCTTTGTAAGTTCTCAACGTGCTCGGTAACTGAACCCTTTTGCTTGAGATTTCGGAATTGGCTAAAGAAGGTATTACTCCTTGTATCCTCATAGTGTGCTATCATTTATTCCGTGAAAATTGTCCAAGTGACGAGTGATTTGCGAGAAAAAAGTCATCGATACCATACAAATTGATTAGGTTCTAAATATAAAGAAGCAATTCATACCTTTTGTGTATCTGGAACATTATGGAGATCAAAGAATTTCTCCATCTGAAGTATCCATGTGATTGGGTCCTTGCCATCAAACTTCTTCATATCAATCTTAGGAATGTGTTTGGTCTTCAAACCAAAGTTGGAGTTTCTCCATTCTTGATTCACCTTCCTTGTGTCCTCATCATGAATTTAATGGGATTCATTTTCACTTTCAGGTGTCTTCTCTGTTACGAAATTTTTCAATACTTCCATGATCTCCTCTTTTAAACCATCCATCTTAGTATCCAACGTAGCCTCCATTGAATCGATCTTAGTATCCAACTTAGCTTCCATTGAATCCATCTTCCTTTGTAGTTCATTTATGTCCCTACGCATTTCTTCACCTTCATCAAGAGTCCAAGTAGGATTTTCTGGAGGCTTATTTGGTGTAGAAGTTCCCTTTTTTGGTGGAATGTTGGCAAAGTAACACTTTTGAACCTTGATTTTTAGGTGGTTCTACTAGACAATATTTCTTTTGTTGTATATCCCAATTTTCAGCCCTTATGGGTATGAAACTTTCTTTTATGTAGTTCTCTGATATTTCTTCTTTGCAATTCCACATGCCTAATCAAAATTGGATGTGCCAAGTGGAATTTATGGTAACTTCCCCACAACTTCCTGAGTTTTATCCTTTCTAGGATATCTCACTTGTATAGTGTGCACCACACAAAACAATTGATATAAATTCTAAAACTCGCACCAGAAATACTACAAACTGTCCACGATCTAATGAAACCAGTCCCACTCAATTTGGATACTCTAGGAAGAATTTATGATTGTTTTACCTAGAACACCTTCTTGAGACTAGTCAATAGGACTAGTCAGATACCCTATCTTACACAGGGTGTATCTACAAATTTAAGATGACTCAGAAGTTGAACATTTTACCATAGATACCTTACTAATTTCTGTAAGTAGCCTCCAGATTTCATGGTCTGAAATGTTACATAAAAGTTTTTATAGTGAAAATTTCGCAATGACTCTGTTTAGGATGATTCCAGAACCCTATATTGTAGAGGTTGTGTCTCTAAAAGTGTAAGGACTCAGAAGCTAAATTTGGATCCCAACATACCTTGATCCATCTACTAAATATCCTCCAATAAATTCCTTCTTAAACATTGTATAAAAACGGTTATAGCAAAAATGTCAAGGTGTCTCAGATGTAGAAGGGAAACCCCAAGACCTTGAGCTCTGATACCATATGTTAAGAACCAAATATCAATATAGCATAGAAAAACCTCAGAAAAAGTACTCAATGCCTTGAAAAAGAGATAATTTCAGATAGTAAGCCTCTTTGAGGCGGCAACCTCCTTTTACCCCACTTAAATGTTCAAGTCTAGGATGATTCAAAATGAAAATGTCTCCTTGGTATATATAGGGGATAGGAGGTATAATTACAACTAATGGACTAAAGCCGACATAAATAAAATAACATTACTAATATAATATGCCCCAATTAAGGGGTAATGAGCCAATATTAGGGCTTAACAATATGATCATTAGGACATGCATAAATAGCCTGATAGTCCATTCCAATTTCTTTCATAATCAGGGATATTTCTTGATATGTGTGTGGCAAAATATTTGACGTCGGTAATAGAACATCACCTAACAATCTACAAAATTCTAAAAAATAAGTAAATGTAAACAATATTAATCATCAATATATCATCTAATATACTAATTTACAAATTAGAAAACAATAGAAATATAGGAAAAAAATGAACCTTTTAAGTATTTGTGAACATGCAGGAATAAATAATTAACAAATTAAATACCTTAGTATATGTGTGACACATGTGTTTGATAAACCATTCAAAACCTTCAGGTTCACCAACAACAATATAGAAGATAAAAGATTTGTTGTTGAGCCTTCATAAAGAGTTTGACATGACTTCTCGAGTAGAGGATCAACATCATGACTATCATCCTAGTTGTCCTCATCCATTGGAGAAAATCTGTCTTGGATCAATCTATGTATCCCATCTTCCTGATTTGAATCACTAACATTATCTCCATCCATATCATCATTAGTAACTTGAGCAACTTCAATATTCTTATCTTGAAGTTCATCTCCATGTAAAGTAGTATTTTTGCTAGTACTTGGCAAATAACTCTCTGGAGGTTGACACTTTGTGGGCATCATCTATATATTTAAAAACAACATAGAAAAGTTAGTTTGTATAGAAAATATAAAAATCTCGATAATAAATATTACTAAAATTCATGAAATACTGATTATTATAGAGAATACATTAAATATTGAATCCTCTTACCAAGGGATGATATTCATAACCCCCTTCGGTATGCCCCTTCTCCCTAGAATGTCTTTGGGATGTTTTTATTAAAAGTCTTCTATTTTTCAAGCCTCTTCAATCATACCAAGGGCAATAAAATTTTCCATCGCCCCTTTCCTCTAATGCCGCTCTTAACCGAGCAAGATTCCTATCATTTTTGTTCATTATGGCAAATCCTTGTCCTGACAAGTAATTGTCTTACCTACACCATACCAAACATTAAGTTGTCAATTTTTTATATTTTGGCTACTCCTTTTGAATACGATATGTTTATTTACAGTGACCTACATCTTTATAATAAGGTAAACATATTCATAATAAGGTGATCATATGTGTAGAGGATCAACATCATGACGACATAGATAACATCTTTATAATAAGGTCATATGTGTACAAATGTTTTCTTTATATAATAACGACATATATACCTAACATAAGTTTAGGGTTAGTGTTTATGTATCTTATTAGTACTTTCTAAAGAAGGGAATATAGCAATCAATTACTATCATTTCACCGATCAAGGTTGAGTTTCAAGAGAAATTCCATATCTTTATCAATGAAAAGAGAGAGATATTATAGCTACAATTGAATGGAAAAGGGTATGTGGATTACATAAACCTAGAATATTATGGAATCCATATACCCTTTTCCATAGAATATACTAACTAGATCCAATTAAAACCAAAGACATGAAATATGGTACTACACATATTATAATATATTATCAAGGAAAAAACAAGCTAACTGCAAATTGGACATTTGAAAAAAAAATTACAAGTTAAATGAATACATCAATAAAAAATAACATACTAACCTTGCAAGTTCAAAATCCAATCTATATAGATCGAGAATTGGATTTGTTCAACCGGTGGGTGACGGGAAAAATAAAAATATCAAACAAAAGCCAAGAACAGTGTTGCAACTATAGAAATTGTGTCACAAAGTCTCTTAAAGTCACGTATATATAGATAAAATAGTCAACTAGCTATTAACACAGACCAATGAGATAGGCAAAATTTTCGTCGCTATTGCCACGAAAGTTCATCGCTATAGAAACAAAAATACAAACTAGGTTAAATCAATATTTTTGTGGATATTGCGACGAACTTGCATGGCAATATCGACGAAAATCCCACCCTATTTAAAAAATGATGAAACTAGTGGAAGCATGGAAAATTTTCATGGAATAATCTGACCATATGTAGTATTGAAATGATGCTCGAAGGCCTATATATTATTTAGAAACAATGGAAAACCCTAAACATCCAAAAACCTAACCCTAGGAGATGAGACACCAAAATATCGGCCCTGTTGGGGTAAATTGGTACATCAATTTCCTGGGGTTGTAACTTTGTCATACTGTCTCCATTTGATGCACATGATACATCGTTAGAAATATCTATCGGAGGACTACACTGTTGACAAATAATATTGAGTATAGAATGAACTAATATTAATCGTAGCATTCATGCCCAAAAAATGTCGTTTCGAGCCTCAAAACGACTACAGAAGTTCACGACCCAAAAAACTGCTAAAAATAGTAAATTGTGCTACAATTAAGGAAACTGAAAAAATGAAAGAAACAATGGTGTGGGTCCAAGTGGAATAGGCAGGTGACCACCAATATCCACCTGGATCAACTCTTCCCTGATAAGCATTTGATTTGATGTAGATTCAATTACTCCAGATGGTTAAGACTCGGGGAAATTGAGGCCGAGGGGCATCATCGCAAGGACCGCCAATGTCGGTGCCACCACCACCATCACCTGAATTAGCTCTCATTTTGTGCTCTATGGAGAATATTAATGAGACTTTAAAGGGGCATGAGCCATTTGGGGTTGAATTGGAACCCCCACCATTTGGAGTGGGTAACCTTGAAGTGTCGAGGGATTTAGGGGGAGGGCCTCCACTCGAGGACATCACTAGAGAATTGCAGAAGATGAAACTTGTAGATTTTATTGGGGGTCATGCCAGTGAACGTGAAGAGGAATTGTTGGAAGGAATGACATGATTTTTCACCTTAAGAGACTATGCTTCCACATCAAAGGTGAAAATAACGATCTTTCAGTTGAGGGACAATGCCTTGAACTAGTGGGGAAACCTGGAGAGGAAGTTGCAGCTTACTCCAGACACCGTCTCATGGGAACATTTTGAGGAAAGGTTTTGGAGGAAATATTTGTCAGCTTACTATGAAGAACAATAGGTGGGAGCATTTCATGCTCTAGTACAGGGAAACCGGACCATGGAAGAGTAAAAGATTAGGTTCATGGAGTTGGTAAAATATGTTTCGTACATGGATAATGATCAACAATAGGAAAAACTCTTTGTCTATGGGTTAAACCCTAATATAAGGGCCATGGTATGGATGTGAAAACCATCATCCATAGTGGAAGAAGTTGAAAATTCATGTTATGCAGAGGAACATATGAGTTTAAACGAAGGTATGAGATTGACCTTTCCACATCATCCTAGATTCGTGGGGAGGGCCCCTAGGACCTTCTCTAGGGGAGGGAGCTCTAGGGAACCTCCTTATGGTAATAGAGTCAGGCCAAGGAAAATTTCTACAGGTAATTCAATGGAAGTGAGTGTAGCATACCACTCATTACCAACGAGGCGGGCAGGTCCATGACCTTCTCAAGGAGCAAAAAGTAGGGGCAGAGGTTCCAGGGGAAGGAACTCATTTCAGAGACTACCAAAGAGCTATGCGCAGGTTGCATATCATGTTACATGTTGGGTATGTGGAGGACCCGATTACCAGCGTGACTTCCCAAAGCTGCACGAAGGATTTGTGCATAGAGAAGGAAAGGTCCCGATGGGAAGAGCAGGTCGTAGGCACCAGATTTATGCAGTGGTTAATAATCGCCAAGAAGAACATCAATCCATGGTTGTGGAGTCATTAGGTATGCTAAATCATGTTAATGTTAAAATTTTGTTTCATTATGGTGCTACATATAGTTTCATTTCACCATCTACATTAGAAAATAGTGGGTTGGAAGCCTATGAGCATGATGATTTTAAACAAGTCGAGATGGCTTCGAGGGAAAAACAAGCGGTAGGACCTAGCGTTGATAATTTCCTAGTAGAACTAGGATTTTGTACTACCACATTAAAGGTATACATCACTGCTCTAGGGATGTATGACCGAATGATTGGAATGGATTGGTTAGATGCCCATCGAGCTATGGTAGATTTCTTCCCAAAAAGGGTGCTTTGTGTTGACAACGAGGGAAGGCCAATAGAGATCCACAGTGTATGGAGAAAGGTGTCTCTACACTTTATCTCGACCATGAAGGTTAAACGTTGCATGAGGAAACGGTGTCGACTATATGTAGCGGAAGAAGTCAACTAAAGGAAAGGACCCTCCTTGGATCAGTACCCTGTATTGTCGAAGTTTAAGGATTTTTTTCCAAAATAGTTGCCAGGGTTACCTCTTGAGAGGGAGATTGATTTTACTATTGAGCTAAAACCGGGTGCAGAAACAATTTTCAAGACTCTCTATAGGATGACAGCGCCAGAAATGTGTGAGTTGCAAATGCAATTGCAAGAACTACTAGACTTAGGGATAATAAGGCCTAATGTCTCACCTTGGGGTGCACCAATAATTTTTGTGAAGAAGAAGGATGGTGCCTTACGAATGTGTATAGATTACAGGGACTTGAATCATGCTACCATGAAAAATAGGTACCCAATGCCACATATAGATGATCTCTTTGACCAGATGAAAGAAGAAATGGTGTTCTCAAAAATTGATTTGTAATCAAGGTATCACTAGTTAAGGATTAAGGAAGGCAATATTCCTAAAACTGCATTTCAAACTTGGTTTGGGAATTATGAGTTCCTGGTAGTACCTTTTGGTTTGAACAATGTGCCAACAGTATTCATGAGCCTCATGAATGGTGTATTCTGAAAGTACTTAGACCGCTTTGTACAGGTCTTTCTATATGATATCCTCATCTATTCCAAGAACGAAAGAGAACATGAGGAACACTTGCGAGTGGTGTTGTTCTGTCTTAGAGAGAAAAAATTGTATGGAAAGTTGTCAAAGTGTTCCTTCTTCCATAAATAAATTCACTATTTAGGTCATATCATTTCTGGTGAAGGAATCTCTGTGGACCCAGAAAAGGTAAAGCATGTTATGGAATAGCTAGTGCTGAAAAATGTGCATGAGGTAAGAAGCTTCATGGGGATAGCAGGTTATTACCCAAGATTTGTCGAAGGGTTCTCTAAAATAGCGAAAACCATCACCACTCTGTAGCGCAAGGGGGTCAGGTATGAATGGACAAAAGAATGTGATAGTGCATTCATTGAGCTTAAGAGGTTACTAACTAGTGGACCAATTCTACGAGTGTCGGATATGGAAAAATACTTCACAGTTTGCACAGATGCCTCAAAGAAAGGGCTGGAGCCATGCTAATGCAGGATGGAGGAGTGATAGCGTATGCGTCAAGGAAGTTGAAGCAACATGAGGATGTTTACGTTACTCATGATTTAGAGTTGGTAGTTGTAATGCTAGATCTTAAACTTTGGAGGCACTATATAGTGGGATGAAACTTTGATCTCAAAACAGACCATGGAAGTTTAAAACATCTCTTCACGCAAAGGGATATCAATGCCACACAAAGGCGATGGAGTGAGTTTATGAGTGAGTACGATTTTGGAATTTCGTACATCAAGGGAAAGGAGAATGTAGTCACAGATGCTTTGAGTAGGAGACCACATGTCTTCTCCTTGGTACCCTTAAAAGACAATCTGAGGGAGTGTGTGTTGACGCAACTCCTTGGATATAGTTGGTATTTAAAGGTTACTTCAACCCTCCAGAGTGGGAGGTAATTGGATCCAAAGTATGAAGGATATAGCCTGGAAGTAGATGGTCTATTAAGATATCAAGGAAGGACATACATCCCCGAAGGTGAGTATATTCAAAGCATCATGCTGAAGGAGGCCCATATAGCACTTTATTGTGCACATCCGAGTGTGAAGAAAATGTACGCAGACATGAATAAGCTTTTTTTCTAAGTAGGCATGAAGAGCGATGTAGTCCATTTCATTGCAAAGTTCCTAGAGTGTCAACAAGTTAAAGTAGATCACCACCACCCGAGAGGTATCCTACAACTGCATGATGTCCCTATGTCCAAGTGGGAAGTCATTTCTATGGATTTTGTTGTGGGGTTACTGCTCAAATTGCATAGACACAATGCCATTCTTGTGATAGTTGATAAGTTAACCAAGAGTGTTCATTTTATTCTGTTTAGGGACACTTACGATGTCACTGATGTGGCACATGTGTTTTTAAGTGAGGTCATCCATTTGCATGAGATACCCGAGAAGATCATTTCAGATAGGGACGCCAGATTCACTTCTAGGTTTTGGACAAGTTTGCAGTCAGCGTTAAGGACTCAGTTGAACTTAATCATAACTTACCATCCTAAAACAGATGGGAAAACTAAGAGAGTAAATCAAGTTATGGAAGACATGCTTAGGATGTATGTTATGGATAATCAAACCCATTGGGAGAAGTACCTACCTTTGGTAGAGTTTGCCTACAATAACATTTTTCATAGCTCCATCGGAATGTCAGCCTAAAAATATTTTTATGGAAGGCCATGAAGAACACCATTGAGTTGGGAAAGATTAAAAGACTGAGTGACAGTTGGGCCAGAATTGATTCAAGATATGGAGTAATAGTTGATTCAAATTAGGCAGAGACTAAAGGAAGCACATGATAGACAGAAAATATATGTTGATGCACATAGGACTGACTGAAGTTATAAAGTGGGAGATCAAGTTTTCATTCGTATTAGGCCTAATAAGAGTACCATTCGGTTTGGGAAGGGGAAAAAGTTGTCACCTCAATTTATAGGACTATTCAAAATCCAAGAGAGAATTGGACTCATTGCCTATCGTCTGGTATTGCCACCCCACTTGCATAAAACTCATAATGTTTTTCACGTATTTGTTCTACGTCATTATGTTGTTGACGAATCACATAAACTGAATTGGAAGGAATTGCAGGTATCAGATGTGGGAACCCTCACGGTAAAACCATTATGCATACTGGACCGTAGAGTCTGACAACTTAGGAACCGTCTGGTAGACCAAGTTAAGGTCCAATGGGACAAGTATAGTCCAGGATCTGCTACTTGGGAGGATGTTCAGACATGACGATGAGATTATCCCTCACTTTTTTGACCACCTCGAGAATATGTTTCTTGAAGGTTGGGTGTATATAATGCCACCTTTTGACTTAGACAACTAGGATTACCTGAGGCCTAATCACCTTTATTTTCTATTCACTATGAAACTATTAATGATACACTCAAACTTTTAAGACGTATGAACCTATATGAATGTTTAACGTTTATTTAAATGATGATGGATATTATGAAATCTATTATGTGAATGTCAATTCTATGAATGTTTAACATTATTTGAATGATGATGGATATTATCCAATTGATTATGTGAACAAAAATTCTATGACTGTTTAACGTTATTTGAATGATGATGGATATGATGTAATCTATTATGTGAATGAAAATTCTATGAACGGTTAACGTTAATTGAATTATGGGGATCTTATGCAATCTATTTCTAACTTGAAAATTTTGACATTTAAAGTTGTTGGTATGTGGATACTGAATTGAGATTATGGTAGAATACATTTACATGATGATAATGCATAGATATGTATGAGTTGTGTTATAGACTAATCTACAAGTCAATGGGCTATTAAATAGCCAAAGGATAATGGTAATAAAAGTAGATTTCATGAGCACCGTCCGAGAAACAATATGGTATGAATATTTGTATGTGAAATTATGTTGGTTTGAATGCATTGCTATGATATGTGGACTAGTGCAGGTTTTTCAGGTGGTGAGACTACCTAAAACTAAACATACGATGAAAATATTCCCAGCAACACAGTGCCACTGTATATTCCATGGTAGGGTGTGGACCCTAGTCCTATTAGGAGGGGTGGAGGCATTTCCCACCATGTATCCTATTAAACATGGAGTCATGGGAGGANCTAAAACTAAACATACGATGAAAATATTCCCAGCAACACAGTGCCACTGTATATTCCATGGTAGGGTGTGGACCCTAGTCCTATTAGGAGGGGTGGAGGCATTTCCCACCATGTATCCTATTAAACATGGAGTCATGGGAGGACAGTGCTAGCTCACTCTCCCCTAGACGTGTGATGATGATTGTCAGTTGCTTGTTCTGGAAGCTTGGCCAAGAGAGTGACACTTTCACTTACAGGTTCTATTTGGAGTTAGTTCAATATAGTTTATGCTCCAAGATAGTCCAGTAGAGGAAGGATAGGAATGAAACATGGAAGTATGTTAGGGAGGAAGGATGAATATAAATAGTTGAGAGTGTATGGAGATTTGCCTTATCGTGGAATTTATTGTTTTCCCTTCTAAAAAGAAAATACATATACATGTATATTCATAATTACTTAACTGAACTACAATTGTCTAAATGAACGTTGTTGAGATAAATTATTGTAATTAAGAGATTTTGAAAACTTTTTAATTCATTTATTATATTTTATAAAAGGAATAGTCTTGTTGATTGGATTGGACACATACAAAAATTATTATAGGTGTGATAATTGTTGTCATCAATACATGCGCGAGACTTGTATGTGCTAGCTACACATGCATTTCTTGCACATGTACACTAGTATGTATGAGTTTATTTTTCTTTCTTACTGATAATGTTGTTTGCTAGATATGAATGTATGAACCCTGTGTCATTTCCCTTGTATTGTAAATTACTCTAACTTTGGGATGAAGTTTCTTGAAGGGTGGGTTTATGTAACCCTAATTAATTCTTTAATTATCATGATTAATAAATATTAGATTAATAAATATTAGTTTAATAATTATTAGTTTGATAAATATGAGTTTAATGAATTATTAAAATAGATTTTTTTTTAAGACTTATTTTATAATATAATTGTTATTGGTAGTTGAACCAATTTATGGGGGGGGGATAAGGTGGTTGAGTGATTAATGAGGGGAAGGTGGTTGGATAAGGGAGGAGAAGGACTATCAGGCAGGGGAGAAAACTCAGGAAGGGAGAAGTCATTTTGGGGACATATATTTTTAATTTATGGCAGGGTGAGAAATTTGGAGAGGGACAAGGAAAAGGGAGGAAGTAGTTTGGGTTGCATTTGTTCTCCTTATAGCTTCCTTAAGGACTCTCATAGGGGCACATGTTAGGAATTTTGGACTCGGGGGCCAGGAATCCGTAAGGAATCCTGGGGCTAGGGAGCTGAAGAGGTTGTTCCTAATTAGTTGGATGGTTAATTACTTCAGTCCAGGTTCATTTCAACATCAGGTTGAGATTTAGTTCAACATTAGATTGAGGTAAATAAATTTCATTATCATTATGTTCATTATTATACTTTTTTTTTTTGTTCATCATTAAACTGTTGTTGTAGCTCATCATTATACTTTTATAAATGTGAATTGTTATGATGGAACATAATTATTATGCTCGTAAATAAAGAAGAAAATAAGATAGAAGTAAATAAGATAAAGTTTATTATATTTATGTTCTATGAGGCATTGTATGCACAAGCCTTACATAAAAGAAATGTTAACTACAACACCTATTTTAATGGTAGAAGACCCTGATAAATACTTTACCTTCTGTGTGGATGCAAGAAAAGAAGGCTTGGGAGGTGGCCTAACTCAAGAGGTGCACGTTATTTGTTACGAATCATGTAAATTAAAAGAACATGAATGGAAATATGTCACACATGACTTGGAATTAATAGTCGTAATTCATGCACTAAAAATATGGTGACATTATTTAATGGGGAGGAAGTTTATGTTGCTAACCGATAACAATGGTGTGAAATTCTTATTCAGTCAACTAGATCTTAACATAAGGAAAGCAAGGTGGTGGCCTTCTTGAGTGAATTCGATTTTGAGGTAAGACACATCAAGGGTAAAGAAAAAAAAGTTGCAGATCCTTAAGTAGAAGAACTAATGGACTTTTTGAGATAAGTATTGGCAAAGAAGAAAATGACATTGAACAAAGAATAACATCTGCAAGTTGTAACGACAAAAAATACATCAAAACAGTAGGAGATTTACAAGGAAATATATAAAATTTTGACAAAACAAATCTGAGTTTGGATAAAAATGGACTATTAAGGTTCAAAACCAGGCTATACATACCAAATTCGGCTGATTTAAAGTTAACAATTCTGGAAGAATTGCACAGAAAGCCATATTTTGGTCATCCATGATACGAGAAAATGGTAACAACATTGAGAAAATTATTTTATTGGCCTAACATGAAAGGTGAGACAATTGAATACTTATCTAAATTCCTAGATTGTCAATAGGTGAAGGTTGAACATCATCATCCATTCGGCCTACTACAACCTCTACCTATACCAAAATGGAAGTCCGAGATTATGTCACTAGACTTCATCAAAGGTTTGCCTAAAACTCAAAAGAAGAATGATTCGATTATGGTAGTAATTGAAAAACTTAGCAAGTCTACACATTTTATACGTGTGAAATCTACTTATAAAGATATTAACATCGTTGAATTGTTTATGAAGGAAATACTTAGACTGCATGGAATTCCTAAAACGGTGATTTCATATAGAGATGTCAAATTTACATCAACTGTTTGGAAAGAATTGCAGGGTTGGATACTAACCTTAATTTCAAGACAAGCTACCATCCACAAACAGATGGGAGAACTAAACAAACGAATCATATTGTGGAAGACATGTTATGAATGTACATAAGAACAAAACCAACTAACTGGGAGGAATACCTACACTTAGTGGAATTTGCATACAATAATGGCTATGAGACGTCAGCTAAGATGAGTCCCTTCGAAGCATTGTATAGAAGATAATGTACAAATTTGATTAGCTAGGATAATCCCGTTGACAGACTTATGATGGGACCAAAGATTCTCCAGGAAATGGAGATAATGGTAAGAAAGGTACAACATAATTTTAAAGAGGCAGAAGATAGATATAAAATTTACACAGATTTAAAAGGGAGACACCAAGAATTTCAAGTTGGGGACCCTGTATATTTGAACGTCAAAGCAATGAGAAGGTCTTTAAAGCTAGGAAACTGGTCAAATTTGGCGCCCAGGTTTTGTGGCCCTTTCGAGATCTTAGCTCGAATTGGACCCGTGGCATATCAACTTGCACTTCCTGCAAATTTAGAGGTTCATAATGTTTTTCATCTTTCTTTGTTGAAAAAGTATATTCATGATCCTACTCACATCATTGATTAAAACATGGTGTAGGTGGAACCAAAAGACGAGTTCCAAGAGAAACTTTTGTGCATTCTGGACAGGAAAGAAACAATAGTACAGAACCAAACCATTGCCCTGGTAAAAGTGCAATGGAAGCACTTTAGTCCTGAGGAGGCCACTTGGGAATTGGCGGAAGATTTACATAAATGTTATCCATCCCTATTTCGAGAGAGGAATGAACAATGAGGAAAATGTTGTACTTAATGGGGAGAGGATGTAATATCCCCCCAAAAAAATAAATATTAAAGTCTATATGTACTTGGGAAAAAAATTTCATTTTTTGCAAATTCGAATTTTTGCCATTTATAACAAATACGAATTTGGAAATTATTTTCCATTTATGGAAAATACGAATTTGGAATTTGATTATTGTAATTAATTATTTATGATTGTTGGGCAAGGATTTGACTTTTCCAACTAACTTTTTGATTGTGACACATGTAAAAGACAAATCTTTTTATATATTAAATGCTCGAAGAAAAATGGAACAGTTAGTGTGGAACATATTTGAGTTACCTCAGGGATGATTTTTACAAGTGGAAAATGAGGATTTTGACAACTAGCAGCCCTTAAAAATCAGGTATTTGTAAAGATGCAAAAATTCCCAAGGAGGGAAGGAAAGACCCAGGTGAAAGGGGTGAATAAATAAAACATATGAAGGAGGCAGGACCCTACTTAATATGTTGGAAAAATGATACTACTTGCTATTATGAACATTGTTTAGTGTGAGGCAAGGGAATTTTTTTGATCTATGAAAGAGAACTGTACCAAAGGAGTATCATTTCAATTCGCCCTTATGGACTCATGCTTAGGCTAGGGGGTGAACGGAGCAAGTAACTTGGTTGTTCTATTCTATGGTTGGGTGGAATGTGGTTGTTCCGTCTGTTCCCTAGCGTCATTTTCAAATACAAGCCTTTACTTATATTTCTGCTTAATATTATGTTGATTACAATGGTTAGAATTGTGATGGGATTATGTGATGTTAGTACATATATAAATGATCGACTGAATTTATAATATTCTGTTGATTACCATTGTTAGAAGAGTGATGGGATTATGGGATGAAGGTATATACATAAATGATTGATTGAATGTATACATATAGATACTCATACGAAAGAAAAATATTGAGATATTGTATACTTCTATTATCATTAACGGTGGTTATACATCATGTGAATAATTGTATAGATATATATATATATATATATATTGTTTTATATAAAGAAATTTCTTATCGATCCTTTCTTTGAATGAAGGTATAAGGAATTACTATTTCAAGTTGTACTAGTGCTATCAAAGAACATATATGATGTTTAACAATCCATTTTTTTTTTATATTACAAGATCTCTTCATTGTCTACAAACAATGATTTTTCATATTCTACAAACACATGCTACAGTAGCTGTTACAGTATTTGAAACTTGTCCAAATGGTTTTTAGTAACTTGTATATTCAATTAATAATAAATCACAAATGATCTACATAGCCAGGAAACCATGATTCAAAATTTATTACAGTGGAATACCCTAGAGTAAGGTCCCCTGTAACATTAGTAGATAGAACTTGAGAATTGTTGTATAAAACACCACGATCGGAACTCGAATACCTTTTTCGAGCAAGATAAAAGGTAAATTATAAATTAAACGGTGTGAATTAAGTAAAAAATAGAACAGTTGTGTAGCCTCAGGATAAAGCAAGGCCTTTTCTCACCCAGATCTCAAACTACAATTTACACAGATTTAGAATAACTCACATACCGCACGGTCACAGATTTCACAAAGGGTAACGATGCCTTTTATTTATACATAGAGTGAAGGCTTTACGACTTTTACAATTATTATATAAGTATATGAAATGCTGAGAATTTAAGATGAAAGTCTCACATACCCAGTTACGAATTTCACATATAGGTAAGAAACCCTTTCTGCATACCCGGAGTATAATATTACGAGTGTGCACATTGTAAAATCAAGGAAAATTAATTTACAAAACTCAAAGACATTTAAGCAGTGTACGAGAACGGTTTGACCTTACGTCTCTATGTAAACTGAATAAATTTACATTGGAACTCTTTAAACACAACTGGAAGTTACAAGCGGAATGAGCTTTATAACTGAATTATACCATATAAAATACGAGAGGAAATTTCAGATAGCATGTCGATGTCAGGGTACATCTGTATATTAATCCTTGCCTTTTAAAAAACACAGAAGGTGAAGTCATGTTTTTGGAAGGGGGAAATCATCCATTTCTTTCTCTTTTACCAATACCGAATGTATTGTCCAAGAAGTGGAAGTATGCATTACCTATATCTATTCCTTCGTAGGGAGCTCAGAGGATTAACTCATAAAACATAAGATTTATTTTTTTTTCATACAGATTGCAAATTGCAAATGAACCGCAGTGGGAATGAGTGCCATACTCTCCCACGAAGCTACACAGTTAATAAAAATTTTCACAGACTGAATCTATGAATATCATAGAGGGCCTATCCTATATTTATATGTTTGTATTTACACGTAGAATTAAATACCAAAATCCACACTGAGGTAATACCGAGCTTGACTCCTTTAAAACTAGGTATTTGGCTTTCGTAGGGTAACTTTGACACACCCAGAATAATTAAAACAGTGCTAGACTTAGTTACAAGACTTGCAGGGTTAACTCTCTAAACGCAACACATACGTTTCGGGATTCCGCACAACAAAAGAAACATTATTTCACGTGTGATTGTAACTGTTAATAATGTCTCAGTTTAAAGAAAGTAAACACAAAAGGGACATCGAAAATGCGAGAGAGGGTAGAAACTAAGAGAAATACCCACGAAATAAAGATACCAAGATTTACTAATGCCAACAACCTCCAGACCAATTTTACTCACGCAATTTATAGAAAAAGTGATGGGAGAGATGGGAGTGTTACCTAGTGGGGAGAGGAACCCAACTGTTTTTGTTTCGAGAATCGTTCACCTGGGTCGGAGATCTTTTCTCCAAGTTGTCGAACACAAGAATGGAGCCACAAGGGTCGCGCAGAAACCAAAACCACACACAGAGCATAGGAGGGCTTCGGGGAACCAAAGGAACCAATGAGAGGGTTAACCTCGAAAATATTGCAAAGCAAGGATTAATGTGTGACAAGAATACATAGCACTATTATCCATGTGAATGAACGGATATGGCGATTCCCCATTGGGCGCAACTACCCAAGCATCCAGTATGAGGTAGACCTATTTTAATTGACATAGCTAGAGGTAATGCAATTACAGACAGATATGACCTGCCATTAACACAACTTACAAACTTATTCAATGCTGAGATGTGATACAAGTTGAGTAGGGTTAGCACGGTTAGGTATAGATTCATACATGGCACATTTGCAAGACTAGATGCGTTATGACACAATATACATCAATTTCTGTGTTGTCATAACAACCCTTAACGTCCCATTGTAACTCTAATACATGTGTGCTTATCAAATAATTAATGTGTTAGGACATGGACTCTATGAGGTAGAAATCTTCGTTACAAAATACGATTTGTGGAATGGTGCAAACACGCATTGGTTCATATAAGATATGACGGAGATATTTATATATGAACATGAAATAATTATAACGAGTAAGGGTTTACTTTTCATATTCTAAACCAAACATTTTATATATATATATATATATATATATATAGTGGTATATGCAAAAAAAAAAAACTCCATGTATGGAATTGTATATATATATATAAGTAAGTATTAGGATTTCACTTAATGGTTACAAAATTGATTGTGCCAAGAGTCTATTTACATGTTGAGACCTTTGGTAAACCACTTATATAGATAATAATGGTGTCGAGGTTATAATAGGGGTACCATATATAGTACTCAAATACACACCTACAGAGAATATTAAATGCTAGTCTTTTCTTAACCTTTTTTATATGTACCAAAATCTATGAATAGTATGATTCCACGTAGATAAGATAACTATAATAATTGCAGTCATGTAAATTACAAAAGATACATGTTTAAGTCCAATAGTGATGACAACTAAAGTTATACCCGAACAAGTATTGTAGAGTCAATGAGTGTTAATGTACCTAACGGATTTTTTTATTTTATTTTTGTAAATTTGGGGTAGATTACATATCC
>SNQJ01S0005839.1:104828-126824 GCA_010110895.2 Picea sitchensis | reverse complement strand
TGGGAAAATCTTATGTATGTTAAGCTTAGTAATAGAGGGAAATTATCTTCTATTTGGAAAAATCTTATCCTCGGTGTTCTGTACATCACTTCTATAATTTTAAAGCGATTCGAAAATCTTTAAATAGTTATAATAGCCATCATTGATGGACTTTGTTGATGTCTGTAAGGATAGTCTCTTGTTATCGAAACTATTTATTTGGAATTTAACCCAAAGGGGATCGTTCAGAGGTGGTGTTTCACATTCCAAATCTCTGCATTTATTTTGTAGAATTCTTGTCCTTTCGATAGATTGTATCCTCCAAATCGATTGCATTACTCTGAATTTTTTTTGAAATATCTTTTTGTAAAATACGAAGCAATTGTTTGATAGATATTCTAAATGGTAACGCCACAACCATAAAATTCTTGTTTCTCTCTGTGCACAAAATATGTAAGAGGTGTCAAATGATAATGATGTATCAGCGAAATCATTGATTCGCTTTCCTGTAGTATGATACTAGCATGATTAAATCATCCAGTTTAGGGTAGTCTTACTCCTTGGATTATGTTCATTCCCATACGCTTCATCATTCTAGACTGTATATGTGAATTATGTTTCCTTTTTTTTTGAATTAAATTACAGAGTGAAATATATATATGCTTATAATAGTTATATTCATTCATTGATACATATTCGATTCCATTTAAAATTTCTTTTCGGAAATAATTCCACAATTAAATCCTACAGTCTATTTACTGAATTTGATGAGGATATCATATGTTTTTATTTACATACAGGTTCTAATTCCGTACTAGAGAAATCCTTAGGGGTTGATTGTAGAATTTATGTGTAACTATTCGATAGTTAAGAGGACTGTATAATTCATGAATTCGAACATCCTTTGTCTAGGTTATTGCATGCATACCAACTTTAAGGATCCCACTATATCAATAACCAGTTCGTCCAACATAGGCAAAATACGGAAATTTAGATATAGAAAAAGACTCACAACAATTATATGTTCATTAAAACACATATTAGAACTCATTTCCATTTAGCTATAACATGTATAGTACATCCAATATAAAATCATTCAGACAGATAGGGATTAGAGTAGCATATCTGATCTAACTCACGGGGAAACAAAGGGAACAACAACGTTCCTCCCAACCGTAGAACCGAGCAACCACGATCACTTGCCCGATTCACCCCTTAGCCTAACCATGAGTCCATAAGGGCGAACTTGGAAATCCCTCTACAACACTGTCGTTCAATTCTGTAATGTTTCCCTTGCCTCACACTCCTCCAATGTTCATAACAACAAATGGAAAAAAAGGAGAATCAATGGCCTCCTTTCCCTAGCATACTTGGCAGCGTCTTGCCTCCTCATATATGCCTATTTGTTATTTGCCTAGTTGTTTTTCCCTCCCTTGGGAATTTTCGCAACTTCCTAAATCCCTAATTTTCATCGGTTGCCAATGGCCAAATCACTAATTTCCCACCTGTAAAAATCAGCCTAGGGGTAGTTCCAACATGTTCCCCACTCATGGAGTCATGGTCAACTACTTTTAACATGGTTGTTCCAATTGTCCTCCTGCAATCAATATAAAATATTTTGTTTTTAAACAAGTGTCATTGTCAAATAGTTAGTTGGGTCCAATCAGATCTCTGCCCAACAGTCATAATAATTTATTACAATTAACAAATTTGAAATTTGGAATTGCCATAAATGGAAAAAAAATTCCAAATTCAAATTTACTAAAAATTGAAATAAATTTCCAGCAATTTAAATTTTCGATGAAAATATATCTCAAAACCAAACTTACGACGCAGATGTTGTATGTGCGATGAAAATTCATGGAAAATTGCGATGAACTTTTGTCGCTATAGCGACGATTGTGGTATTACCATATTACATTGTAATATGGTATACCATATTGTATGCCATATTACAATGTAATATGGTAATGCCATATTACATTGTAATATGGCAATGCCATATTACATTGTAATATGGCANATTGTAATATGGTATACCATATTACAATGTAATATGGGATTACCATATTACATTGTATTACATTGATGGTAATGCCATACTACAATGTAATATGGTATTACCATATTACATTTTAATATGGTATTACCATATTACAATGTAATATGGGATTACCATATTACATTGTAATATGGCAATGCCATATTACATTGTAATATGGCAATGCCATATTACATTGTAATATGGCATTACCATATTACATTGTAATATGGCATACAATATGGTATACCATATTACAATGTAATATGGTAATACCATATCTCATGTATAATTTTTTTTTTAAACTTAAAGCCATCGTCGCAATATCGACGAAAGTTTGTGAGAAACAAATCTAATATCTTACCACAATTGTTGCTATAGCGACGAAAGTTCGTCGCAATTTTCCACGAATTTTCATCGCACATAGAACATCTGTGTCGTAAGTTTGGTTTTGAGATATATTTTCATCGAAAATTTAAATTGCTGGAAATTTATTTCCATTTTTAGTAAATTTGAATTTGGAATTTTTTTTCCATTTATGGCAATTCCGAATTTCAATTTTGTTAATTGTAATAAGTTATTATGACTGTTGGGCAGAGATCTGATTGGACCCAACTAACTATTTGACAATGACACTTGTTTAAAAACAAAATATTTTATATTGATTGCAGGAGGACAATTGAAACAACCATGTTAAAAGTAGCTGACCATGACTCCATGAGTGGGGAACATGTTGGAACTACCCCTAGGCTGATTTTTATAGGTGGGAAATTAGTGATTTAGCCATTGGCAACCGCTGAAAATTAGGGATTTAGGAAGTTGCGAAAATTCCCAAGGGAGGGAAAAAGACCTAGGCAAATAACAAATAGGCATATATGAGGAGGCAGGATGCTGCCAAGTATGCTAGGGAAAGGAGGCCATTGATTCTCCTTTTTTACCATTTGTTGTTATGAACATTGGAGGAGTGTGAGGCAAGGGAAACATTACAGAATTGAAGGATAGTGTTGTAGAGGGATTTCCAAGTTCACCCTTATGGCCTCATGGTTAGGCTAGGGGGTGAATCAAGCAAGTGATCGTGGTTGCTTGGTTCTACGGTTGGGAGGAACATTGTTATTCCCTTTGTTTCCCCGTGAGTTAGATCATATATGCTACTCTAATCCCTATCTGTCTGAATGATTTTATATTGGATGTACTATACATGTTATAGCTAAATGGAAATGAGTTCTAGTATCTGTTTTAATGAACATATAATTGTTGTAAGTCTTTTTCTATATCTAAATTTTCGTATTTTGCCTCTGTTGGACGAACTAGTTATTGATATAGTGGGATCCTTAAAGTTGGTATGCATGCAATAACCTAGACAAAGGATGTTCGAAGTCATGAATTATACAGTCCTCTTAACTATCGAATAGTTACACATAAATTCTACAATCAACCCCTAAGGATTCCTCTACTACGGAATTAGAACCTGTATGTAAATAAAAACATATGATATCCTCATCAAATTCAGTAAATAGACTGTAGGATTTAATTGTGGAATTATTTCCGAAAATAAAATTTTAAACAAAATCGAATATGTATCAATGAATGAATATAACTATTATAAGCATATATATATTTCACTCTGTAATTTAATTAAAAAAAAAAGGAAACATAATTCACATATACAGTCTAGAATGATGAAGCGTATGGGAATGAACATAATCCAAGGAGTAAGACTACCCTAAACTGGATGATTTAATCATGCTAGTATCATACTACAGGAAAGCGAATCAATGATTTCGCTGATACATCATTATCGTTTGACACCTCTTACATATTTTGTGCGCAGAGAGAAACAATAATTTTATGGTTGTGGCGTTACCATTTAGAATATCTATCAAACAATTGCTTTGTATTTTACAGAAAGATATTTCAAAAAAAATTCAGAGTAATGCAATCGATTTGGAGGATACAATCTATCGAAAGGACAAGAATTCTACAAAATAAACGTAGAGATTTGGAATGTGAAACACCACCTCTGAACGATCCCCTTTGGGTTAAATTCCAAATAAATAGTTTCGATAACAAGAGACTATCCTTACAGACATCAACAAAGTCCAGTGATGATGGCTATTATAACTATTTAAAGATTTCCGAATCCCTTTAAAATTATAGAAGTGATGTACAAAACGTCGAGGATAAGATTTTTCCAAATAGAAGATAATTTCCCTCTATTACTAAGCTTAACATACATAAGATTTTCCCAAACAAGTAAACTTAGAGTTGTTTCTCCATTTCTAATATTTGGGTTATCAGTCTTTCCTACATCAAACTCGACTATATATAGATATATAGATATATAGACTTAAATGGATCTTTAATAAAAACAAAATGGGATTTAATCCCTCAGATATCCAACACAAGAAATCGGTGCATAAGTGATGTTACTTCTAACAACAGAAAGCTACGAATAGAATCCTGAACTCCATGCTTGATTTAAGAAGCGAGTTGTGAGCCACATTTTTTTTAGAACCCGAGTACCTTTGTCACGTTGAGCAGAAGTGGGCATCCTTGCATTCCGCCATCAAAGGAAAACATTAGTAAAGTACAAAAGTGGGCATCCCTGATAACCAGAGCTATGCCAGACTACTTAACTTAAGGACCGAAAACACCGCGGCCTCAAGTTGTCATGCCTGGTTTTGTAATCAACCCTGGCCGAGGGGAGAATGATTCCTGGAACTTCTGGTGGGTACCCTCGCAACAAGCAGAGTCCCACCATTAATACAAAGATACCAATTTTTGTCACAAAATTAAACAAATACTTTGAAAGAGGAAATAGCATTGCGAATCAAGAAGTTCAATCTTTCATAAACAAAACCTTGTACGAACAAAAATGAAGAACGTAAGGAATGACATTATACATTTAGACAATAGAAGTTCTCGAGGAAGCACCCCAACTCAGTAAGAGATAAATTACTGATAGACCACCACTTTACTACAAATAAAATGCATCAATCACAGAGGAGAATAGATACGATTGACCTTTTATTCTCCTGGATCCTCTACACGACGTAAGAATAAACCTTTATGTGCTACACAGAAGTGAATCCCAAAAACAGTTACTAGTCACAGGGTAAAACAAAAAGAACCAAAAGAATCCCATGGGACAGAAACAGTGGACGCAAAATAGGACTGTGGGTTCACAGTGGTAAAGAGCAGTGACTCTCGATAACAACCTCTTCTACAGCCGATGTTAGAATGAAGGGAGATCACGCATAGACTCCAATCCTAACTACAAGAAGTTAATATTTTTATAACCGACACCATGAATCCTCTGGTTTCGAACTTAAGTTATGACGGTTCCATTAGAAACTTACCAGGTAGTCGGATGTTGTCACTGACTTCACCAAGGATGGCCACAGAGGCGGTAGCACTTCCCCGTGGAACAATGCATAATACATAACCCTCTCCGTTGGAGTCACAAGGGCAGAAATGAGACGGCCAAAACCTAAGAGGGACGAGTATCACCCTTGACAACATGGAAGGTACAAGCCATCCGCTAGGGAAAAGTTGGCGCGTCAGAATTGGGAAGAATAGGAGGATGAGGCATCGGGACTGAGGTTATTAAGACCTAATTAATTCTAGGACAAAGCCTTAACTCCTCCTGATAGGTACACCTGCCTCCCTTAAATGTAGAAGATATGAAGTTAAACAATAGTAAAACCATGACAGTCTAGTGAAAATAATTGGTCACTATACCTTTGTCTTTGGAGTGTTCCTTCCTTTACACCAACAGGACGAGGAGGGGTAGTTAGTTTAGTTATGTAGTAATCAATGCAGGACTGGTCGGGGTTCAGTTTGTTATGGTGGAGACAAATCGTATCATAACTAAAATGAAGCGATCAGAGAAAAGGCATTGATAACCACTCATAAATCACCATTAATAGCATTAGCCCATTCCTGGTACGTATTGGATTCTAATGTTGACACAGCTAGGTAGGAGTAAAAACAATTATTCTTAGGGTTATAAAATTGTGTGCAAATTCTAAATAGATTGACTCGCTTAATTAGGGAAACGGAAATTCAAATCCTAGCGTATGGGTGAATACATGTAAGTAATAATATCTATATAGTAAGACATAGGAGTTAGGAAAATGCCTATATTTCGATGGAACCTCTCTTATGTGTTAAGTTAGTATGACAAAGCGTTACTCCAAGCCAAAAGGAAATGTAAGTACCCATCATATGAGATGATAAAATTTAGATAATTAGTGAATAATGTACCAAATAATTTATTTTTTTATGATAAATTTGAGGTTCATTACATATGGTATCAGAGAAAAAGTTACAACACTGGGACTGAACAGGACCACTGTAGTTCTTAGTATATATTTTGTTTTAGATAAAAACTAATAAATCGTTTAGTTACAAACATAAAACTTTTTCTGTTTTGGTGATTAAGTATGGTAGCTCAGCACAACACAGAAAACAGGATGGAAGAAAATCCACAGCAAAGACCTCCTAGAGATACAAGGCAGAATAGTGACGGAAGCTCACCCACAGAAGTGTTGGAAATGATGAGGAACCTGATTGTTGAGCTACAGATATTTAAAGTCGAGAATGAAAAATTGAAGAAGGCATAGCATGAACAGTAGGAGTTAAATGAAGTCCTGCTGCGCAGTATAGTGACCAAGAAAATCCCAAAAGACAGTAATAACGACGAAGAAGTCAGCAAGAGAGCCTCCAAGAACTCAGGGCCAGAAACAGAAAAAGAAGACAGTTCATCTAAAGGAACACCTCTAGCTGAGGATGGAACTAAAGCAGACAGAAAAAGAAATCAGGTAGACCACCTTGAAGGAGAATTTAAAAAGATTAAACCCGTTATCTTTGATGGAGAATCCAAGATAGGAGAAGAAGCAGAGGCATGGCTATTGGACATCAAAAAGTATTTTTAAATCTAAAACTATTCCAGCAACATGAAGGTCAGGATGGCCATCTATAATCTGAAAGGGAAGGCCAGTATCTGGTGGCAAGATCTGAAATTGGCCAAGGGCCTAAAGGAGAAACAGTTAGAATGGTCTGACTTTAAGAAGTATTTCAAGAAACAATACCTTTTTGAAAATTATTATGAAAGGAAGACGAAAGAATTTTACGAGTTATGACTTGCACAGATGATGATGGAGGACCTTATAAATAAATTTATGGATATGCTAAGTTTCGTACCGTACATCCGGGAGGATAAAGTAAAAATTCAACGATTTCTAAGCTATCTACCACAGTCCTACAAGGACAAAATTCAGTTTGACAACCCCAAATCCTTAAGCGAAGTATTCATAAAAGTGTGAATGTGAGAGGACCAGTATAAACATTGGGTAGAGTTTCCTAAGGCCTGGAAGGATAAGAAAAAAGATCGAATGAACCAATGGAAGAAGGGGTACCAACCAACTCCTTATCGGAATACAACAAAGATTTTTTCGAGAAAGGATTTTCACTCCAATCCTCTGAATACGCAAGGCAACGAAAAAATGGTAAACCTGGGAACGAATATGTTTGGGGACAGCTCCCGCGAGCCATTAAAGTGTTGGTAATGTGGAGAGCCTCATCTTAGGAGGAACTGCCCACATTTGAGTTCAAAAAATAGAACTGTTGTTCATATCCTGCAAGAAGCCTCGATAGTGGGAGACATGGGCAGAAGCCTACATCGGATAAATGCAGCCATGGACGACCGACAAGCTAACCACCTGTCCTCGATGGTAGAAATCGAAGGTAAAATCCATGACACTTGAATTTCTATTTTAATTGACCCTGGAGCAACATTAAGTTATATTACTTTGAAGGTAGTAGAGTCAAATAAACTTAAGAGACTGAAGCATGAAAAATCATGGCTTGTGCAATTAGTGACAGGTACAAAAAGGAAAATAATTGACTATATTTTGGATTTTGAATTTAGATTAGATAATCAAACTACAAGGATCAATCTAAACATCCTACCACTAGGATATTACGATACGATTATTGGGATGGATTGGTTGGAACGACACAAAGCAATTTTAAATTGTTATACAAAGATACTTAGCTATAAAGATGATTCTGGCACTACCAGGACAGCCCAAGGTATACCAAAACTGGTATCAGTCAAACAAATCTCAGTGATGCAAGTAAAGAAATGTGTGAGAAAGGGATGTCAATTTTATGCCATCCAAGTGATGAATCTAGAAAAAAATGAGGATAAGACAAAGTTGGAAGACTTTGTTGTCCTACGTGATTTCAGAGACATGTTTGTGGATGAGATACCAGAATTACCCCCTAGAAGGGAAATATACTTCTCCATAGATCTGTTGCCTGGTTCTGCCCCTATCTTAAAGGCGCCTTGCTGGATGAGTCTACCAGAACTGCTAGAATTAAAAATACAATTACATGAATTGTTGGACAAAGAGTATATCAGACCAAGTGTCTCACCTTAGGGAGCACCAATCCTCTTTGTAAAAAAGAAGGATGATACTCTAAGACTATGTATCGATTATAGACAACTAAACAAAATGAATATTAAGAATAAATACCCCTTACCAAGGATAAATGATCTGTTCGATCAAGTAGGGGGGGGCAAGATCTTTTCAAAATTGGATTTACGATCCGGTTATCATCAAGTTTGGATAAAAGACGAGGACATAAACAAAACAACATTTCAGACAAGATATGGACACTACAATTTTGTAGTCATACCTTTCAGACTCACTAACACCCCAGCCACGTTTATGTGCCTAATGAACAGTATTTTCAGTGAGTACTTTGACAAGTTCATGGTAGTATTCATCGATGATATCCTGGTCTATTCAAAGATGAAGGAGGAACATGAGGAACACTTAATAATAGTTTCGAAAATGTTAAGGAAGCACAAACTGTACACCAATTTCGACAAGTGTGACTTCTATTAGAAAGAAATACAATATCTTGGACATGTAATTTCAACAGAGGGCATTGTCGTAGACCCGAAAAGGATGAAAGCCATTATGAAATGGTTGGTACCTAAAGATGTAGCAGATATACGGTCGTTCATGGGAATCACCGGGTACTACAACATGTTTATATAAGGGTTTTCCAAGATAGCCTACCCTATCACATCATTACAAAAGAAAGGAACCAGGTTTAACTAGTGAGATAAATGTCAAGACAGCTTCAACAAACTAAAGGAATTATTGACAACGACACCCATATTGAAAGTAGTAGACCCAGATAAAGACTTCACCGTATGTGTCGATGCAAGTAAAGAAGGGCTAGGTGGTGTCCTAACTCAGGAAGGACACATTATTTGTTATGAGTCCCGAAAATTAAAAGAACATGAGTGAAATTACATCACTCGTGACTTAGAATTTGCAACAGTAATACATGCCTTAAAGATGTGGCGACACTACATAATGGGCAGAAGATTCCTATTATTAATGGACAATAGCGGGGTGAAATATATTTTTAACCAACGAAATCTTAATGCAAGCCAAGCAATGTGGTTAGCCTTCTTAAGAAAATTCAACTTCAAGGTTAGACATATAAAGGGAAAGGAAAATAAAGTAGCAGATGCTTTAAGTAGAAGAATCCATGGGTTATTTGAGATGAATATTAGCAGGGTGGAAAGTGATCTGGAAGAAAGAATAAGGACAACAGGTATTGATGACGAAAACTATACTAAAATAATGGAATAATTACCGAACAATACCGCAAACTAAGATAAATCAGATCTAAGTATCGACGAGAAGCGACTGCTATGATTTAAAAACAAACTTTACATATAAGATTCAACAGGGTTAAAATTAACAATCTTGGATGAAGTGCATAAGAAACCGTATTTTGGCTACCCAGGTTACCAGAAAATGATAACAACACTTAGGAAACTATTTTACTGGCCTAATATGAGGGGCGAAACAAAAAAATACTTGGCTAGGTGCCAATATTGTTAGTAGGTTAAGGCCGACCACCAGCATCTAGCCGACCTCTTACAACCATTACCAGTACCAGAATGGAAATGGGAGACTATATCACTCGACTTTATATCATGTTTGCCTAAAACTTAGAAACATAATGACTCTATCATGGTTGTAATCGATAAACTCAGTAAGTCTGCACACTTTATTCCTATAAAGTCTACTTTTAAATCTATAAACATTGTTGAAATATTCATGAAAGAAATATTTAGACTGCACAGTATTCCTAAAATGGTGATTTCAGATAGAGATGTAAAATTCACATCCGCCTTTTGGAAGGAATTGTTTGTAGGGCTCAATACCAACTTGAATTTCAGTACAAGTTATCATCCACAAACAGATGGAAAAACTGAAAGGACAAACCAAATCATAGAGGATATGCTCTGCATGTATGTAAGAACAAAACCAAACAAGTGGGAGGATTATATACACTTGGTAGAATTTGCATATAACAATGGGTACAAAACTTCAGCAAAGTTGAGCCCTTTCGAAGTACTGTACAATAAAAAGTGTATGACTCCAATTAGTTGGGATAACCCAGCTGACAGACTCATGGTTGGACTAGAGATGCTCCAAGAAATGGATAACATGGTAAGAAAGGTACAACAGAACTTGAGGGAAGCACAAGACAGGTAGAAGAGCCATGCAGATCAGAAAAGAAGACACTTAGAGTTTCAAGCAGGAGACCATGTGTATTTGAAGGTCAAAGCCCTAAAAAGATCATCGAAGCTAGGAAACTGTGCCAAGATGGCACCTAGGTTTTGTGGGCCCTTCGAGATACTAGCTCGAATTGGACCCGTAGCATATCAACTTGCAGTACCAGCGAATCTAAGAATTCATAATGTATTTCATGTTTCTTTGTTGAAAAGTCATGTTCATGATCCTACTAATATGATTGATTGGAACTTGGTACAGGTGGAACCCGAAGGCAAATTCCAGGTGGAACCCCTATGCATTATGGACTAGAGAGAAATAAAACTTCAGAACAGAGCCGTCGCTCAGGTAAAGGTGCAATGGAAGAACTTTAGCCCTGAGGAGGCCACTTGGGAATTGGAGGGATATTTGCAGAAATATCATACATTATTATTCCAAGAAAGGAACGAACACTGAGGACAGTGTTTTATTGAAGGGGGAAAGGATGTGACATACCCTAAAATAAAAATATTTTGAAAATTTAAATTGCTAGAAATTTATTTCCGTTTTTGGTAAATTTGAATTTGGAAAATTTTTGCCATGTATGGCAATTCAAAATTTTGAATTTGTTAATTGTAATAAATTATTATGATTGTTGGTCAGAGATCTGATTAGACCCAACTAAATATTTGATAATGACACTTGTTTAAGAATAGAATGTTTTATATTGATTTCAGGAGGACAAATGGAACAACCATGTTAAAAGTAGCTAACCATGACTCCATGAGTGGGGAACATGTTGGAACTACCCCTAGGATGAATTTTACAAGTGGAAAATTAGTGATTTGGCCATTGGCAGCCCCTGAAAATTAGGGATTTAGGAAGCTGTGAAAATTCCTAAGGGAGGGAAAAAGACCTAGTCAAATAACAAATAGGCATATGTGAGGAGGCAGGATGCTGCCAAGTATGCTGGGGAAAGGAGACCATTGATTCTCCTTTTTTTCCATTTTCTGTTATGAACACTGGAGGTGTGTGAGGCAAGGGAAAAATTACTGAATTGAAGGACAGTGTTGTAGAGAGATTTCCAAGTTCGCCCTTATGGACTCATGGTCAGGCTAGGGAGTGAATCAGGAAAGTGATCATGGTTGCTCGGTTCTATGGTTGGGAGGAATGTGGTTGTTCACTTTGTTTCCCCGCGAGTTAGATCAGATATGATACTCTAATCCCTATCTGTCTAAATGATTTTATATTGGATGTACTGTACATGTTATAGCTAAACGGAAATGGGTTCTAGTATCTGTTTTAATGATCATATAATTGTTGTAAGTCTTTTCTATATCTAAATTTCAGTATTCTGCCTCTGTTGGACGAATTGGTTATTGATATAGTGGGATCCTTAAAGTTGGTATGCATGCAATAACCTAGACAAAGCCTGTTCAAATTCATGAATTATACAGTCCTCTTAACTATCGAATAGTTACACATAAATTCTGGAATCAACCCGTAAGGAATCCTCTACTACAGAATTAGAACCTGTATGTAAATAAAAACATATGATATCCTCACCGAATTCAGTAAATTTACTATGGGATTGAATTGTGGAATTGTTTCCGGAAAACAAATTTTAAACATAATCGAATATGTATCAATGAATGAACAGAACTATTATAAGCATATATATATATATATATATATATATATATATTCCGGCTTTATGTTTAATTAAAAGAAACAAAATTCACATATACAGTCTAGAGTGATGAAGTGTATGGGAATGAAAACAAAATTCACATATACAGTCTAGAGTGATGAAGTGTATGGGAATGATCATAATCTGAGTAAGATTACCCTAAACTGGATGATTTAATCATGCGAGTATCATACTACAGGAAAGTGAATCAATGATTTCACTGATACATAACTATCGTTTGACACCTCTTACATATTCTGTGCGCAGAGAGAAACAAGAATTTTATGGCTGTGGCATTATCATTTAGAAGATCTATCAAACAATTGCTTCATCTATCAAACAATTGCTTCGTATTTTACAGAAAGATATTTCAAAAAAAAATCAGAGTAATGCAATCGATTTCAGAGGATACAATCTATTGAAAGGACAAGAATTCTACAAAATAAACGCAGAGATTTGGAATGTGAAAACCCACCTCCAAATGATCCCCTTTGGGGTAAATTCCAAATAAACAGTTTCGATAACAAGAGGCTATCCTTACAGACATCAACAAAGTCCAGTAATGATGGCTATTATAACTATTTAAATATTTATGAATCCCTTTAAAAATATAGAAGTAATTTATAGAATGTCGAGGATAAGATTTTTCCAAATAGAAGATAATGTCCCTCTATTACTAAGCTTAACATACATAAGAGTTTCCCGAACAAGTAAACTTAGAGCTATTTCGCCATTTCAAGAATTTGGGTTATCAGTCTTTTCCTACATCAAACTCGACTATATATATATATAGACTTAAATGGATCTTTAATAAAAACAAAACGAGATTTAACCCCTCGGATATCCGACATAGGAAATCGGTGCATAAGTGATGTTACTTCTAACAATAGAAAGATACGGACAAAATCGTGACCTCCATGCTTTATTTAGGAAGTGAGTTGTGAGCCACTTTTTTTTTTGGAACCCGAGTACCTTTGTCACATTGAGCAGAGGCCGGTACCTACGCCGTGAAGTGGGAATCCCTGCATTTGTCCATCATAGGAAAACATTAGTAAAGTACAGGATAGAACTTTAAATTATAAAATCGAAAGTATGGATTGATAACCACAGCTATGCCAGACTACTTAACTTAAGGGCCGAAAACACCACGACCTCCATTTTCCATGCCTAGTTTTTTAATCAACCCTGGCAGAGGGGAGAATGATGCCTGGAACTTCTGGTGGGTACCCTCGCAACAATAAGAGTCCCACCATTAATACAAAGATACCCATTTTTGTCACAGAATTAAGCAAATACTTTGAAAGAGGAAATAGCATTGCGAATCAAGAAGTTCAATCTTTCATAAACAAAACCCTGTACAAACAAAAATGAAGAACGTAAGTAACGACATCATACATATAGACAATAGAAGTTCTCGAGGAAGCACCCCAACTCAGTAAGAGATAAATTACCAATGGACCACCACTTTACTACAAATAAAATGCATCAATCACAGAGGATAACATACACGATTGAATTTTTATTCTCTTGGAGCCTCTACATGACGTAAGAATAAACCCTTCTGTGCTACAAAGAAGTGACTCCCAAAAATAGTTACTAGTCACAGGGTAAAACAAAAAGAACTGGAAGAATCCCATCGGACACAAATAGTGGACGAAAAATTGGACTGTGGGTTCACAGTGGTAAAGAGTTGTGACTCTTGGTAACAACCTATTCTACAGTCGATGTTAGAATGAAGGGAGATCATGCATAGACTCCAATCCTAACTACAAGAAGTAAATATTTTTATAACCCACACCATGAACCCTCTGGTTTCGAACTTAAGATACGACAGTTCCATTAGAAACTTACCAAGTAGTCGGATGTTTCTGCTGACTTTACCAAGGATGGCCACAGAGGTGGTAGCACTTCCCTATGGAACAATGCATAATAAAAAACCCTCTCCTTTGGATTCACAAGGGCATAAATGAGACCGCCAAAACCTAAGAGGGACGAGTACCACCCTTGACAGCACATGAGGTACAAGCCATGCGCTAGGGCAAAGTTAGCGCATCAGGATTGGAAAGAACAGGAGGATGAGGCATCAGGACTAAGGTTAGTAAGACCTAATTAATTCTAGGATAGAGCCTTAACTCCTCCAGACAGGTACACCTACCTCCCTTAAATGTTGAAGATACGAAGTTAAACAACAGTAAAACCATGACTGTCCAGTGAAAATAATCGGTCGCTATACCTTTGTCTTTGAAGTGTTCCTTCCTTTACACCAATAGGATGAGGAGGGTTAGTTAGTTTAGTTACACAGTGATCGATGCAGGATTGGTCGGGGTTCAGTTCGTTATGGTGGAGGCAAATCGTATCATAACTAAAACGAAACCATCAGAGAAAACGCATTGATAACCAGTCATAAATCACCATTAATAGAATTAGCCCATTCCTAGTGCATATTACATTCTAATGTCAACACAGCTAGGTAGGAGTACAAACAATTAATCTCAAGGTTATAAAATTGTGTGCAAAGTCCAAATAGCCCGACTCTCTTAATTAGGGAAATGGAAATTCAAATCCTAGCATATGGGTGAATACATGTAAGTACTAATATCTATATAGTAAGATATAGGAGTTAGGAAAATGCCTATATTTCAATGGAACCTCTCTTATGTGTTAAGTTAGTATGAAAAAGGGTTACTCCAATCCAAAAGGAAACGTAAGTACCCATCATATGAGATGGTAAACTTTAGATAATTAGTGAATAATGTACCAAAGAATTTTATTTTTTTATGATAAATTTGAGGTTCATTACATGAACTTTCTATTTCGGGGTTTTACATAGCAAGAAGAAACTCCACCCATCATGAAGTCTCGAACTAAGAAATGACAAAAGGGACTATTGTGAGTCTCGAAAACCTGAAAGGTAAAACTCCGAAATCCTATCAACCGTCCATCTCAGTGGGTTATGTGATCCATCCGATCACTTCGGAGATTTTGTGATCATGATTTTTATAATGTTGGAGTCACAATAACTCGAAGGGAAAAATTTCAAAATCATGCCAGTCGTTCGATTAAGGAAAGAAGGGATCAGATTATGAGGTTTTGTGGACCATTGATCTAGCTCCATTTCGGGGATTGTGACTTGCCGAAATGTTGAAATGCCAAAATGTGAAAGGAATTTTGATTAGGCCCGTGGTCACAACCAGTGGGCATATGGAATAAGAACGAGATCCAATATTTGTAATCCAATGGTGCAGGTGAATTTGAATATGATCGGAGGATTATGAAATATTCATACTCCAAGTTTAACCAGAAGGCCTTTCCTAATCACTATCCTGTATCTGGATATTTAAAAAAAAAAAAAACTATAGGGGTCTGTTTATATTTAAACTTTTCTCAGAGAAGCATAGACTAATAATCTACTTTTACTAAGTCTGTTTGGTCATTTTTATCGTATGATTAGGTGTATGGACTAACGCATGAGGCCTAGGCCATCAACCCCCAAAGTCATTTGTATTGTAAACATATGTTAATGGGTTATTTGTACGGTCTAACGCATAAGGATTTGGCCATAAAATCCCAAATTCGTTTGTGTTGTTAAGACTGTGGTAATGGTTATAGGTACAAACAGATAGTAAAGTAATTATAATCACAGGAATTGAAATAAAAATTGAAATGAGGAGTAAACACTTATCGTCGATCAGAAAACTTTAAGTTGAATGGTAATGACAGTCGATGATAGTAAGGACTCTTGAAAACTTTTAGACTCAAGATTTATAACAAAAATATTACTTGCTTGAATCTCGAACTATTCAAGGATATTTATACAAACAATTTTTAATTTTTTTCAGACAATTTTTGAGGCATATTACATATGGAATCAGAGAAAAGATACAACACTAGGCCTGAACAAGGCCACATTAGCTGCTTAGTATTTATTCTGATTTATGTAAAACTAATAAATCTTATGGTTACAAACATAAATCCCTTTCAATTTTTGTAAATTATGGCAGCTCAAGAGGGTGCATAAATCAGGATGGAAGGAAATCTGCAGCAAGGACCTTTTGGAGATCCAGGACAGAACAATGATGGAAGCTCACCCACAAAGGTGTTGGAAACAATGAGGAATCTTATTGTTAAACTGCAGGCTTTCAAGGCCGACAATGAAAAATTGAAGAAAGCACAACAGGAATAGCAAGAGATAAATGAAGTCCTATTGCGTATTATAGTAACCAAGAAAATCCCAAAAGACGATAACCATGACGAAGAGGTCAGCAAAAGGGCCTTCAAAAATTCTGGTTTGGAAAAAGATAAATGAGAGAGTTCGTCTCAAGAGACACCTTCAGTTGAAGACAAAACTATACTGGAGAGAAAAAGAAAACAGGTAGACCACCTTGAAGGATAATTTAAAAAGATTAAACCATCTACCTTTGACGGAGAATCTAGGACAGGAGAAGAAGTTGAGGCATGGTTGTTGGACATTAAAAAATACTTCTAGATCTACAACTATTCCACCAACATGAAGGTTAGAATGGCCATGTACAATCTGAAGGGGAAGGCCAACATTTGGTGGCAGGACCTAAAATTGGCCAAGGGCCTAAAGGAGAAATAGTTGGAATGGTTCGACTTTAAGAAGTATTTCAAGAACCAATACCTTTCTAAAAGTTATTATGAAAGGAAGACGAAAAAAAATTTCGAGTTATGACTCAGACAGATGATGATGGAGGACCTTATAAATAAATTTCTGGAACTACTAAGGTTTGTATCGTACATTCGAGAGGATAAGGTAAAAATCCATCGATTCTTAAGCTGTTTACCAGAGTCCTACAGGGACAAAATTGAGTTTGACAACCCCAAATCCTTGAGTGAGGTATTCAGGAAAGGCCAAATGTGCTATGACAAGTATAAACAACAAGTAGAGTTTCCCAAGGCCTGGAAGGATAAGAATCTAGATCAAATGAACCAGCGGAAGAAGGGATACCAACCAACTCCTTATTAGAATGCAACAAAAAGTTTCCCAAGGAAGGATTTTCACCCCATTCATCCAAATACACAAGGTAGCGGTAAACCGGTAAACTTGGGAACAAAGAAGTTTGGGGACAACTCTCACAAGCCATTAAAATGTTGGGAGTGTGGAGAGCCTCATCTAAGGAGGAATTGTCCACATTTAATTTCATCAAGCATAACTATTGTTCATAATTTGTAGGAAGCCTCATCTAAGGAGGAATTGTCCACGTTTAATTTCATCAAGCATAACTATTGTTCATAATTTGCAGGAAGCCTCGACAGTGGGAGACGTGGGTAGAATTATGCATCGGATAAATGAAATCATAGATGGTCGACAAGCTGACCACAAGTCCTCTGTGGTAGAAATCGAAGGTAAAACCAATGACACTCAAATTTTTGTTTTAATTGAACCTAGAGCTACGTTAAGTGATATTACTCCTGATGTAGTAGAGTCGAATAAACTTAAGAAACTGAAGAAGGCAAAATCATGGCTTGTACAACTAGCAAGAGGTACTAAAAGGAAAGTAGTTGACTTTATTTCTGATCTTGAGTTAAGCTTAGATGGTCAAAAGATAAGGACCAATCTGAACATACTATAACTAGGATCTTATGATATGATTATCGGGATGGATTGGTTGGAACAACACAAAGCAGTACTGTTATACTAAGATGCTTAGCTATAAAGATGATTTTGGCACTGTTAGAACATCCCAAGGCATACCAAAACCTGTATTAGTCAGACAAGTTTCAGCGATGCAACTCAAGAAATGTATTAGAAAGGGATGCCAAGTTTATGCCAGCCAAGTGAAAAATCTATTAGAAAAAGAAGATAAGCCCAAGTTAGAAGACTTTGTTGTCCTACGTGAATTTAGAGACATGTTTGTGTATGAGATACCGGAATTATCTCCTAGAAGGGAAATAGATTTCTCCATAGACCTACTACCCGGATCAGCCCCTATCTCAAAATCACCCTACCGAATGAGTCTACCAAAACTGACAGAATTAAAAATATAATTATAGGAATTGTTGGACAAAGAGTATATCAGACCAAGTGTCTCACCATGGGGAGCACTAGTCCTCTTAATGAAAAAGAAAGATGGTACTCTAAGACTATGTATCGATTATAGACAACTAAAAAAAATGACCATTAAGAACAAATACCCCTTACCAAGGATAAATGATCTGTTCGATCAATTTGGTGGGGCCAAGATCTTTTCAAAATTGGATTCACGATCCGGTTATCATCAAGTTAGGATAAAGAATGAGGAAATAAACAAAAGAGCCTTTCGAACAAGATATGGACACTACGAGTTTGTAGTCATACGTTTTGGACTCACTAACGCATCAGCCACATTTATGTGCTTGATGAACAACATTTTCAGTCAGTACTTAGACAAGTTCGTAGTGGTATTTATCGACGATATTCTGGTCTATTATAAAATGAAGGAGGAACATGATGAACACTTAAGAATAGTTCTACAAACATTAAGCAAACACAAACTATACGCAAAATTTGACAAATGTGACTTTTATAAAAAAGAAATACAATATTTAGGACATGTCATTTCCTCAGAAGGTATTTTTGTAGACCTGGAAAAGATAGAAGCCATTATGGAATGGCCAATACCTAAGGATGTGGCAGATATCTGGTCATTCATGGGAATCATTGGATATTATCGCAAATTTATAGAAGGGTTTTCTAAGATAGCCTACCCTATCATGTCATTATAAAAGAAAGGAACCAAGTTTAATTGGTCGCAAAAGTGTCAAGATAGCTTTAACAAGCTGAAAGAATTATTGACATTTTGAAGGTAGCAAACCCAGATAAAGACTTCACAGTTTGTGTTGATGCAAGTAAAGAGGGACTAGGTGGTGTCCTAACTCAGGAAGGGCATGTGATTTGTTACGAGTCCCAGAAATTAAATGAACACGAGAGAAATTATGTCACTCATGACTTAGAATTGGCAGCAGTAATACATGCCTTAAAAATGTGGCGACACTATATAATGGGCAGAAAATTCGTACTATTGACGGATAATAGCAGGACAAAATATCTGTTTAACCAACTAGATCTTAATGAAAGACAAGCAAGGTGGCTAGCCTTCTTGAGCGAATTCAACTTCAAGGTTAGACATATCAAGGGTAAGGAAAATAAAGTAGTAGATGCTTCAAGAAGAAGAGTCCATGGGTTATTTGAGATAAATATCAACAAGGCAGAAAGTGATCTGGAACAAAGAATAAGGACGACGAGTATTAGCGACAAAAATTCTACTAAGATGATGGCATAATTTCAAAACAGTATCGCAAACTCAAATAAACTAGATATAAGTATCGACAAGAAGGGGCTATTACAATTTAAAAACAGACTTTACATACCAGATTCAGTAGAGTTAAAATTAACTATTTTAGACGAAGTGCATAAGAACCATATTCTAGCCATCCAGGTTACTAGAAAAAAATAACAGAACTTAGAAAACTATTTTACTGGCCTAATATGAAGGGAGAAACAACAAAGTACTTGGCTAGGTGCCAAGATTGTTAGCAGGTTAAGGCCGAACACCAACATCCAGCCGGCCTATTACAACCATTACCAGTGCCAGAATGGAAATGGGAGACTATATCACTGGACATTATAACAGGTTTGCCTAAAAATCGGAAACATAATGATTCTATCATGGTTGTAATTGATAAACTCAGTAAGTCTACACACTTTATTCCTATAAAGTCTACTTTTAAAGCTATAAACATTGCTGAAATATTCATGAAAGAAATTTTTAGACTACATGGTATTCCTAAAATGGTGATTTCAGATAGAGACGTAAAATTTACATCCGCTTTTTGGAAGGAATTGTTTGCAGGGATAAACACTAACTTGAATTTCAGTATGAGCTATCATCCACAAATGGATGGACAGACCGAAATGAAAAACCAAATCATAGAGGATATGCTTTGCATGTATGTAAGAACAAAACGAAGCAAGTGGGAAGACTACCTGCACTTGGTAGAATTTTCATATAACAATGGGTACCAAACTTTGGCTAAGTTGAGCCCTTTCGAAATATTGTATGGCAGAAAGTGTACAACTCCAATTAGCTGGGATAACCCATCTGACAGACTCATGGCTGGACCAGAGATGCTCCAAGAAATGGAGAACATGGTAAGAAAGGTATAACAAAACTTGAAAGAAGCACAGGACAGACAGAAGAGCTATGCAGATCAGAAAAGAAGACACTTGGAATTTCAAGTGGGAGACCATGTTTATTTGAAGGTCAAAGCCTGAAAGAGATCATTGAAGTTAGGAAATTGTGCCAAGATGGCACCCAGGTTTTGTGGGATGTTCAAGATACTAGCTTGAATTGGACCCATAGCATATCAACTTGCACTTCCAACTAATCTAAGAATCCATAATGTATTTCATGTTTTGTTGTTGAAAAAGTATATTCATGACCCTACTCATAGGATTTATTGGAACTTGGTGAAGGTGGAACCCGAAGGTGAGTTCCAGGTGGAACCCCTACGCATTCTGGACTAGAGAGAAATAGCACTTTGGAACAGAGTCGTCCCTCAGGTAAAGGTGCAATGGAGGCACTTTAGTCCTGAGGAAGCCACTTGGGAGTTGGAGGGAGATTTGTGGAAATCTCATCCAATCCTATTCCAGGAAAGGAATGAACACTGAGGACAGTGTTTTACTGAAGGGGGAAAGGATGTGACATCTCCAAAAATAAAATATTTTTGAAATTTAAAATTGCTGGAAATTTATTCCGTTTTTAGTAAATTCGAATTTGGAATTTTTTTGCCATTTATGGAAATTTTGAATTTCAAATTTCGTAATTGTAATTAATTATTTTGACTGTTGGGTAGAGACTTGATTTGATCCAACTAACTATTTGACTATGACACTTGTATGGAAACATAATATTTTATATTGATTACAGGAAGACAAATAGAACAACCATGTTAAATTTAGTTGACCATGACTCCATGAGTGGGGAACATGTTGGAACTACCTCTGGGATGGTTATTACAAGTGGAAAATCAGTGATTTGGCCATTGGCAACCCCTGAAAATCAGGGATTTAGAAATCTTTGAAAATTCCCAAGGGAGCGAAAAGACCTAGGCAAATGATAAATAGCATATGAGAGGAGGCAGGACGCTCCCAAGTATGTTGGGAATTGAGACTTTTGATTTACTTGCTGTTATGAACACTGCTTGAGTGTGGAGCAAGGGAAAAGTACTAGAGATGTAGGACATATATGAAGAGAATCTTTTCCAAGTTTTCCCTCATGGATTCATAGTCAGGCTAGAGGGTGAATCGAGCAAGTAGTTTGGCTGCCCTGTTCTACGGTTGGGAGGAACATGACTATTCCCTTTGTCTTTCAGTGTATTATTTCAGATATGTTATTTTTGTCCCTTCTCTAGCTGAATGTTAAATGGTTACATACTTGATAGAATGTATCTGTTAGAAATAATATTAAGGACAAAAGATTGAATTCATCCTATTGCAAACTTAGGAATTGCTAGAATGTCTCTCTACTAGTTTGAAATGGATTATCTTTGTTGCATCTCATTTCTATTATGAATACTAGTTCCCAAAAGTATGCTAGCTCGAAGGATATGACTAGTCAATTATTAAAGAAGATTTGTGTTGTGGTTTGGATTACTACTGTAGTAAGATAAAGCGTCGTAGTTGAAAACCCCAC